>CAKNXH010001097.1:0-15621 GCA_932178445.1 Andricus quercusramuli
ATGGGCATGAAACTATGACGTAAATTTGAACTTGATACGTGCGGGGGCAGATTTTACATGCTTAACCGGCTAGGCCCTTTTCTATTATTTAGACCGGTTTTTGGTTTGAGAAATTCAAGCATTGGTAACAAATTTAACATTTTCAATTTTCGAAACTGATTGCGAATTGAAAAGCAAAGCAATCAAAGTCGAATAATTATATATGAAGCGTTGGGTGAAAAAACAACCTAACCCGGGTTAGGTTGTTTTTCCGTAAATCGCTTTTTCGGAATCAGCGAACCCTAATTAGTTAGTAAACAGCTCAAAACTAATATAGAAATTATTATTGTTTATGTAAATCAAGTTATACTAGAGTAGGACGCATGGAGAAACGTCGCGCACAGCTATTATTTTTATTGTTACTGCTCAATAATTCATAAAAAAATATAAATAAAAATGGATCAGTCAACCACAGAAACGTCCAGTTTTGACATTAGTTCGACGAGGGGAATGAAAAAACGTCATTAAATAATGTTTAAAACCGGAAATTAATAAAAAAATACCTATAAGACCCTTTGGATAGGAAAACAACCTAATTCGTTTTGTTTATTTTCAATTATTTGCATTATTTTTTCATTGTTTATATTTTTTTTTCTCAGCAGAATTTCACTTTTAGATTGTAATACTTTATGTGTATGAAAGGATTTATTTTTAAATTAATATTTTCTTAGTTCAATAACAGCTTGAAATCTTTAAATCGATTTATCTCGAAACACGATTTTCCGAGTTAAGTTATTTTTTCACCCAACGCTTCATATGTTCAAAGGCTAAAAAATTTAATTTGAAATCCTTCAATTAGACAGTATTTAAACAAAAAGATTCACATTTATATGATTTACATATATAAGTACTTAGAATTGTACAATTTTTAATTGAAATTCTAAAAATTGTGTTTGTAAATTTGTTATTTAAAAATGTATAAATTTATGAAATTTCTATCTACGTTAGTATATACTATAGCGCTTGAAATTGAATAATTTTGAATTCGGTGTGCGTGATTATGCAATCATTGTATTTAAAATTGAATTTGAAATAACCGCTAATTTCAAATTGAAAGCATTCTAAGGCAAATCATTTTTATTTCAGTACCTTAAAAATTGTATAATTTACAACCTAAAGTGCTTGCGGAATTCAGCAATTTAAAAATGAAATGTTAAAAATGTACGTTTTTAAATTTAAAGGTTTCGAAATTGTAGAATAATTTTTTATTCTAATCCTTAATGATTAATAGTTAACTGATTTTAACAATTTTAAACTTTAATGTCCAAAATTCTATGGTTTCAAATATTTCTCTCAGTCATTCAAATTTCGAAGTGAACATTTTTTAAATTTAATATCGTTTAAAATTTGTAGTTGAAATATTCAAAGTTAGTGAACTTTCAATACAATAATGGTACAAGTTTAAATACAACAAATTTTTAATTCGAAGCATTCCGGAGAATAGTTTCAGTTTTAAGGCCTTCAAAGTTAAACAGTATTTCAAAACTGTATAATTTACAAATGAAAGAGCTTGGAAATTGGAATTGAATAATTTTAAATTTAAACTTTAATAATTGCATCTCTTCAAGTTTAATAGGGTCAAAGTGGTGCAATGATTTTATTTTTATAGCTTTCATAATTAAGCAATGTTCAATTCAAGCATTGTTAAGAATTTGTTTGAAATATTCAAACTTTTTTGGTTTCATGTATCCGTTGTGACATAAAATTATTTAAATTACTTGTAAAATTTTGTACATGGTTCAAATAATATAAAAACTGGTAGTTTCTGGTAGATTTTTTTTTAATTTTCTACTATTTTTACAGATTAAAAAAACAGTGGAACAAATTAGGAGGCACTGTAATACTTTCCTATTATTTGGACACTTTTAACTAATTTTACAAGTAGTTACAAATTTTTACAAAAAAATTGCAATGTTCAGTAATGTTCAAATTATTGTACTTTACTGTAATTTAATCTTACTGTGTTATTGTAAAGTAACATTTGCATCTAATTGAACAATTTTTGTCCTTAAGCCTACAAACTTAAATAGTTTCAATACTGAGTACCTCAAATGGGAAATTAATAAACTCAACAATTCATAAATTGACTAATTTCAAACTGAAAGCGTTCAACGTTGAATAATTTTGAATTTAATTTGCTTAGAATTGTACAATATGAAATCGAAAGCCAATATTGTACAATTAAAAAATCAAAGATTTAAAAACTTTAAGAATACAATTTTTTAAATTCCTTTCTTTCACAGTGTAACAATTTTAAATTTATAACAGTCAAAATGGGACAGATTTAAAATAGAAACGTTTGAGAGTGTAACAATTTATTCTGAGATACCATCAAAATTGAAAAGTTGAAATTCAAACATACAAACTACTATTTCATATTTCCATATTGGAAGCGTATAAAATAGAAACATTAATAACAAACGTTAAAAACTCTTAACAGTTCTTAATTGCAAGAAATTATTTTTTTTAATCTAGACCTTAAAGCTTCAATCATTTTGAATTTAAAAATATTAGAATATAAATATTTTTAACTTAATGTCTCCAACCTTGTTCAATATTAATTTATTATTGAGCAACCTTTTATAAAAATATGCTAATTATTGAGTGTAATATTTTAAGTAGTGACTTATATTCCTGGTAGCTTATCGTCTAAACTCTCATTCATAATCCCATAATATCTAGTAAACAAATTCCTATAGTCTCTTCTCTTCTCAGTACCTTTCTTTCGCCTCCTTGGAGGTAAAGGCTCTCGTGGATGTTAACGCGCGTTTGCCAGTAGCCTCCAAGTGCCCCAGAGTGCAAGTATGCACAGCACCTTCGCCATCGAGCGTCCAAGTGCACTCGTCCTGGGAAGGATTCTCGAATCCAGAGGAATATTCGAACCCTCCTCGAGTAAGTCTAGAAACCACCAGTGCATACGTGTTACCCAAGAGCTCGTAGTGGTGATCGTGGCTGGCGCTAGAAGCGGAAAGGGTGGGTCTCGAACTCACGCGATTGCGCACCTCTTTACCTCATGCAGCCATCCCACCTACAACCCCCATAATTTCCTCCCCCCATACCCAAGAACCTCAACCCTACACCCCTCATTTCAGCTCCCACTTCTGCTTATTCTCGTTTACCTACCTATTTCGTTATCAACTTCGTATTATACAACTTTAAATTGTATTCAAGGGTTTTTCATTTTATGATACTTGAAATTTCTGCGCTTCCAAATTTCAGTTGCTTTGGAAATTCTGTCTTCGAAGCCCTCAGGAATCTCGTGCTCGTTAGTCCGTAAACTTTGATTCAGGTGATTCAGAGTAATATCAAAACCGCATAAAGCCGAAAGACGGATCTCGGACAAAGCCAGAAGGTGAGCCTTCCAACCGAGGGTGCGGTTTTCCACCTCATTTCAGAGCGAAGTGAGGAAAAACGCGATTACGATGAGGGCTCCTATTCTCAGCGCTATTGTGATTCCTTTTTCATTTTTGAGGAGGCTGGATCATCCGTCGAATCGGATTTAAGACGTGCCGTTGCAAGGCCGATTATGGCAAGAGATCCTACAGTGTTCACCTCACTCTAAAGAGGAAAAAATAGTTCGAGACTTGCCATTCGACGAGTCGCAACCCCTTCAATTCAGTAAGGAATTATCTTAAACCAGATTTGTCGATCTTTCTAAAATTTGGAAGATAGATCAAATTTCTCTAGAGGTGTGAGAATCGGTGTATTGGTTCCTCACTTCAGTTTCGGAAACAATCCGAAAGGCATTAAGGATCATTGACTCTGATTCGTGCGGAAAAGATCGGATTACAGGTTCTTCCAGCCTCTTATACCCCCGACGACCATCCAAAGATTCGAGTGTTGGTCGACCGGTTGACCCACCTCATACCGACAATATCGAATTTCCCATGCTTTGACGTGTGCGAACATTTTAGGGATTGACTGACAGCTGTAGAATGGGGCTTCGAAATTAGGAGGATCTTGTTTAACAAGGCGGTTACTGGTCTTAAGAAGGCAAATAGTATTTTCTACGTTATAATGGAACCTGATATGTGACTTGATCCCATAAAAAAAACGTATGTATCAAAAGCTGATTTTCTAATAACTAAACGAAAATTAGTTTATCAACAGAATCTCCAACATCATTCCTCAATCCACTTTTTCCACTAACAAGAACCTCAATCACAGTCCAGAGTGCAACCCTCATAAGACTCTCCCCTTCATCTCTGGATGAGCTATCCAGATGACTAATAAGCCTCTGATGCCTATGCACCAGTACTCAATACTGCTTGATCTGCAATTCCTGAAATTGGTCCTTGTTCCTCAAACACCTCTTGGAATCTTCGCGTTCGTTATGCACCTCAGCCACCTCAACCTCCAGATTCTCCCTCGAAGTGCACTTGATTCTGCAATCCGTGGTACACACACCGGAAGTCCCTTTTCGATGGGGAGCAGGGTTCCCTCTGCAGAGGGTGAAGGGAAGAAAAAAGGGAAGCTGGAGTAGGGAGCATATTTACAGCGAGAAAAGAAGTAGACAGAAGGAGGGAGGGGAGAGTTGAGGAAGAGGTGGATGGAAGTGAAGCATCCTCGACAGCTGTAGGATACTCCTTGCCGGTATCCTGCGGGTCCTTGGAGCACAAGGACCATCCTCTTCTCCATAGTGTACTCGTCCGCTTGATTCTCGTTCCCCTACTTTTCGCTTTCTTTCTCTCGCGTTAAAGTCACCCCTCTTGGCTTTAGCACTCATCTTCTCCATACGTCACCCAACATACTCACTCAAACACGTATGGAGAAAAATCTCTGCTTTGAGATTTTAGGGGTGTTGAACTTTTGAGGTGTTTTGACCGATACACTGGAACCTACATACAAGCACCGTCTCAGGCATGGCCTACAATGGCCTTGGCATTAAATCGAGGGTCTCGAGATTCGCTACGAATGTAAATAGTCACGGCCCCGCGAACCATTTCCAGTAGGAATACATAATATTAATTGACTGAATTGTGTACAAATGTACATTTTTGTTATCTTGAAAGATGAATATTTTTTAATAATGAAGGCTAATTAATTAGAAGAAAATTTTCAGCGTGTTTTTAAAAATAAATGCGAAATATGCGCGTTAGTATTCGTGCTGTCCGCTTTGTGGCTACGGAAGAGAGCTCACAGCGCCTCCCTGAATCTGTCTGAGCCCCTTGGCCCTCCTCATCACAAAACGCAGCCGAAGGAAATTTCACCTATCCTGCTCTAAATGATCAGGTTGGGTAATGTATGGACACAAACCTTCGCGCCGAGATTTTTGCGGTGTCTTGGCCGTTATTTTGATGTTGAACTTGGCTTGGCTTTAACACGCATAACCTTATCTGCTTCATACGTCATCCATCCTGACCTGGTAGAGCAGGTTGGATGACCTATGCAGAAGAAATTCTGCTTTGAGATTGTTGAGGGCTTGGAAGTGGTATTGACGGATATTTTAATCTTTTATTTGTTCTTTTAATGCCCATAAGCAGCGAATCTCGATTACCCTAGATCTTTTTCGGCCAGTTAAATAGGAGAGGGTTGTTATCACGCGTTTCAGTCGTCACTGAGGAATATTCTCTTTCCTCGATAGAATCTACTAATGGCGAGAGGCCTGCGAAGAAAGGGAATCGTAAGTAAGGAGGCTGTGGGGTGGCCCTCCGTGTTCTCCGACGAAGGATGCTTCTACCCACGTCTGTGTGAGTGCTTACTCCAGTCGTTCCAGGTGTGGGTGCAAGCACTCCTGCCAGTGTGAGGCAAGGGTCCTTGCTTTGACTCAAAACTTCCAGTCTGACTGAATGCCCCTCTATAGCCCGAGTACGTGCTTCTAAGTGCATCCTGATTTTTTCGAAGCTCTTTGATTACTCTCTCTTTTACCTTCAGTCTCCACTACTTTCCACTCTCATTTTCTCTCGACCTTGTTGATTCCAATTCATAGTTGCATCTCGATCTTCTTTTACCCTGCTGCCTTGTTGTCTTTGACGATCATATTGGTTTTGGTCATCCAAATCGATAAAAAAAACCTTTGGTGATGAAGTTCCCTTGGTAATGGAGTAGGAGCCTTGTTCAGGATTGCCCACGTGGGTGAATGAGGTATTGCAGGTATTTCACGGTCTAATCTCTTCATAGGTGTAGAAGTAGCTGTGTTGATTGATTTGATAAATGAGTAGTGGATAGGGCTTTAAGGGGAGGAGGGCTCTCCAACGGAGGGTCCTAGAACGCCGAGGACACTCCTCATTCACTCTTCTCCTCTCGCTCTTTTGGCTTTCACCTCCTTCTCTTTCTTTCCTTTTTTCTCGCTCTTTCTCTCTCATTCTCTCTTTCACTCGTTTTCCAGTAGGAAATCAAACCCAGGGTGAGTCAGTCCACTACACTCCACAGGACTCGAGCACTCGCAACCTCAAATCAGCTTGCAATGCCCACTATTCTTTATTGCCCCTATATTTATATGTTCCATTCGTATGAATAATAATACTAAATCTCATTGGATGAATTGTATTAATGGGGTCTCAATCTCCTTAAGACTCTCCTCTGAAGACTTGACAAAGTTGATCATCCTTTTTGTTTGTTTAGTTCTAATACCAATTCCCAGACAGTAAGTCACCTAGACTTTAAGATGCGGACGAATTATCAAGAATAGAGGATGTCTATTGTGGTCGTCCTCTTATATTTCTGTAAATCAAGAAAAAATTTAAATCCTGTTTCCACTGACCACCGGGATTGATAGGGTGCACATGCTAAAGCGTCAGGGAAGGCGCCGGCGTTGATTGGATCACAGGAAGAAATCGATACTCCCTCCCCCTCCTTTTGTTCCCTGTCTCGGTTCCTCTCTCCTGGTGCCGGTCTCACTTCCGGACTCGCTCGGTTTCTCTCGCTCTTTCGAAATTCTCCAGTCTCCATCCCCTCCCAGTCGTCCTTTTCCAGGTCGACGTTCGCTCCTTCCAATTTCCCCGCGACGGCCTCCTGGAGGATCCTCGAGTGCCCTCTCATCGCCCTCCGGAACCACCCTCCCAAGCCCTGTCCAGCAGTCTCCATGCCAACACCCGCTCGATAAATTTATTGGGCGCCTCCGACACGACTGCCTGGTTCTCCAAGCCACGCTTTTCTTCTCGGGGTGACAAAAGTCTTATAACCAAAATCACGTGGGGTAGATTGAAAGCTGATAAAACTCCTCTAGGTTATTTGTCTTTGGTGAATTAGATTAAATTGCAAAGAAAAAATTGAGGTTTCCATCAGAACCAATTTTCGGTTCCGAAGGAGCTGCAACAAAAAGGAACCCCTCTTGCTGAAAAGGAACCCACAACGATTAATTAGTTCCAAAGGAGACTCGATTTGGACCACCAAAGGAACTCAATTTTAATAGAGCCTTTTTCCAAAAAACCTATTTTTCGCTTTGCCCACTTCGACATTTATCCAATTTATAACACAACTTTTACTTCAAAGCACACATGCAATAGAACTCTGACGGACATACTTTAATGAAGAGAATTAAAGTACAAATATTATCGCAATTACGATAGATATAATGACTTCAAAAATATAATTTGCAGGTTGTCTAGCAAACTTGTAAACATAAAGGCGTATTCATATGTAAGAAACTTTGCAACTCAAGTTATCGGTCGATAACTGTAAATCGATTCGTAAGTTACCAAACCTTTTTTGCAAGCGGATTGTTTGTAAAGACGCCTTCATGTTATTCTGTTCAAGTTCTAATGTCTAAAGGAACCCTTTTGGGTCACAGAAAAAACTGGGGTTTCTATTAGAACCAATTTTTGGTTCTAAAGGAGCTGCAACAAAAAGGAACCTCTCTTGCTGAAAAGGAACCCAAAATGATAAATGGTTTCTAAATGAACCCAAGTGTGGATTCAAATGGTTCTAATAGAGCCTTTTTCTCACTTCTGCCCTGACTCACTCCAAAGATTGCACAAGTTGATGATGCACATTTTGCTTTATAATTTGGATTAAATAATATTGCATTGGAAAAAATTTAATGGAGAAACTAAAATCAGAAACATTAGTAATTCTTGAAAGGAAGGTATCGCATATGAAATGTGACAGTTTTTAAGGTTATGTTGCAAATCCATAGTTTTCTACTGCGCATGCACAAGAAGCGCGGGAGTATTCAAAATTATATAATATACACTTGCAGTATTAGGTTAATATACAATTTTTTCAAGAAGCTAGGTATTTCTATAATTATATTTAATTTGTTTTAAATAAGAATAAAAAACTTTTGGTAGCATTTATCTGTGTGTCTATTCATAGTATTTATTGATTTCAAATCGGTCCGCGCTTCTCGGCACATGCGCAGTTGAAAACGTTGGCAGCCGCCGATGGCCATCTGTCGGATATAAACAAACTAAAAAGGAACCCTTAATAAGAGTTCCTTTAGAGCCTAAGTTCTGAATGATCCCAAGTTTCACTTGAGGCGCAACATTACTGATCCCTCAGTTTTTTCTGTGGTGTCTACAGGTTTCTTTCGGAGCTCAAGTTCTAAAAGATACCAACTTTTATTTAAGCCGCAACTTCAGTGAACCCTCAATTTTTTCTGTCTATCTTCCGCTAAATTGTAAATAAATTAGGATGTCTCTTGAGCAAAAATCGACAGTCCCGTGTGTACCGATGCGTTTCGGAGAGTTTAGCGCATGCGTTTCTGGCATAGAGAAAGGTCCTATATAGTTACAACCCCGTGGTTAAAGGAAGAGAGAAATTACGATATAATATTGTTTAGTGTAGGAGAGTTCACATACACACACACATTCTCAATGCATTTATTAACGCGCGTTCGCGCTCCAACGTCGAGTTTTGCTGGCACAGCAGCAGGCAGGGTCAAGTGCTGCACCCTCCTCTACTCCACCTCCACTTTACGAGATTCTCTCTCAACCTCTCTTCCTCTCTTTCTCTCTCATGTATTTCTCTCTCCCTTTTTATCGTTCTCTCTCACTGCCAACGTCCCCTTCTGCAGCAACCTCCCACGCCCCACCACCAAACTCAAGTACTTCGTGCCACCCCACACCACCACGTCAGTATTTGCCACACGCTATACTTTGTCGGCCAAGCCTCGCGGCACATAGTCATTAAATGCACTCGGAATTAGTTACAGAGGGCGTGCGTCCCCGCCACAACAGCTTTCCGGTAGCCAGGAAGAAAAAAAATAGTTCAGTTGGGAGGGGTTCAGTCATCGATATTATGTTGTAATTGCATATCCTGGTTAAACTATAGAGGACTGAAAAAGCACCACAGATATACACTTCGGTGAGGAAGAAAGGGCCGCTTTGTAAAGAGATGTAGGGGTAGATCAAGCTGTAAAGTTGAAGGTACTAGATGTTGCACTATGAACTTTGGTGACAAAAGGAAGATCAGCAATGTTCGGAAAAGTGGTGGATAGAGGACAAGTGATGATGCCCCCTCATCAAATCAACATCAGGCACCAATGAGGATTGATCAGATTGATCAGTTATAGATTAAAAATCTTGGATCCTTAGCTTCCAGCCTCTAGATTCTCTAGAAGTTAGAGGCACATCTTCTGAAGCAAGATCTGCTTTACCAAGTCCTATGTAGATAGCTCGTTAGTTTTCCACCATCCTCTCGTGAAACCTCCAGCTTTTCTCTTTTCCCTTGGCAGGTTTCTGCTATTTTGAACACTAAATTCGAAAAAATGCATCCCCTTAGAGTTGGAGGCACCGGCATGCTCCGGCGAACTGCATCCTTCCGGCGGTGTATTTTCCTCTTGAACAAATCGCAGCCAGCGAGCGCGGTAAACGGCTCGTTTCTTTTCGTTTCATTTCGACCAAGTCGAGAAACTGGAGAGTCTGACTTCGAGGGCCTCCATTACCGACGGCTAAGGAGAATCTCGAGCTTCTGCGGTACTGTGCCTCAAGGTGAGGGGGGTCTTTACTTCCCGTGAAGTAAAGGCGAAAATGAATATCCGAGAGGAAAGACGGAAGCGGAAAAGAACCAGAGGTAGGAGGTGGAATAGAAGGTGGAGTTAGCACTCGCGAGCATCGCTAACTGGCTTCATATAGTGAGGACAACTACCATCTTAGCTGCTTGAAAACACGCCTCCAGTCAACGCCTGACGATTCTCTTTATCTTTTATGAGCAGTTTTGTTAGGGAAATTGAGTTTTTCGTTTCAGAATTTTTTTATTTCGCGCCAGAAATTCGTATGGGGAGACTTGAACATAGCACCTAAGTTTGGCCTGATTGAGGCGTGAGATTCACATTGGTATTTTGAAATTGTAAATGATTATTCAGTGAAAGCTATGAATATTGTTTTTTTTTTTTTTGCGAATGACTTCACTAAGTGCTTAAGAAAATTTATTCATGCTCACTTTCGACTGAAACTTTGGCTTCCGTTAGCCTTGAACATTTCTTTGAGAGGCGAGCAATCGAATATATTTTTGAATTGCGTAAACGTTATTTTTCTTAACCATTACCTCTCTCGTTATGTACTTAGGTATGTGTAAGTAAACATTGTCAGGCACGTGGTGAACAAAAGGTAAGCTAAATATGTGTCCTCTTATGCCCAACCACTTCGTTCTAAATGCGTGAAAAAGTGCCAGGAATCCAAAACCTTCCGCACTCGATATTGTTTACTTAAATGTGTAAACGTGTAAATAATGTAAATCGTGTTAATGTTAACATAGTATGAACCATAATTATTTTAGTTTGATTGGAGGCTCAATAATCATCTTTATTTTTAAATCATTGATCATTTGATTAACATGAATACACTGTAAAAAAATTTTCGGGAATTTTCCCGAAAATGTTCGGGAAGCTATTAACCCTAAATTTTTGGGAATTTTCCGGAATAGTTATTAGGGAAAAATTCCGAAAAGATATGAAAATTTCCCGAAAAATTAGGGAATTTTCCCTAATGTTTCGTAGGGAAAATTCCGCAAAATTTGAAATTTTTCCGAAAAATTAGGGAATTTTCCCTAATATTTCGTAGGGAAAATTCCGCAAAATTTGAAAATTTTCCGAAAAATTGGGGAATTTTCCCTAATGTTTTTTAGGGAAAATTCCGCAAAATTGGTGAATTTACCGAAAAATTAGGGAATTTTCCCTAATATTTTGTAGGGAAAATTTGTAAATTTACCGAAGAATTAGGGAATTTTCCCTAATGTTTCGTAGGGAAAATTTCGCAAAATTTGGAAATCTACCTAAAATTTAGGCAATTCTTCCTAATGTTTTGTTGGTAAAATTCCCGAAAATTATTGGAATTTACCCAACTTTTCGGGAATTTTCCCTAATATGTTTAAGGAAAAATCCCCGTAACTTTTTGGAATATATCTAAAATTTCGGGGATATTCCGCAATATTTTTTAGGGAAAATCCCTCAAACTTTTTAAAATTATCTAACATTTTAGGTTTATACCTCAATACTTTGTAGAGTAAATCGCCGGAAATTCTTGAATATTAACTATAATACCTCAGTTGTTTGAGATTTAAATAAAAGAACGAAATGTAAAGTTAAAATTTTATTTTAAATTATTTATTCATATAACTGATACATTGTTATATTGCAATGGAATATAAGACGAAACAAATGGTAAGCTTTAAAAATATTGCCTTCTCAGAGATCATCTTGGAATTTTCTAAATTTTATAATGTTTTTAATTAATCCTAATGCTGTTGCTGCTCGGACGGGTTTCCCATTTTTTACTTTGGTCATTCTTTTATGCCCCTTTGGAGGATTGATGTCAAGTAGCATCCTGAAACATATATAATAACAAAATAGTTTCATATATTTTACAAAAATATTTTTCTTATTACAAAGAATATTGCAATTTTTCCAACTTTTTAGTTACAAATTTAAGTTCTTGCAGTGTAATTAAATTTTATTTTAGATTTATACTCATAAGCTGTTGCGATACTGTGGAAAAATAGCTTCAAAATTAGCCCAAGAACATCAAAAAATGTTAATTATTTCATAAGTTATTGAACATTTAAGAAAACATTGAAATTTACACTATTTTTTCCAAATCTACTTAAAAAATAGACAAACTGGCTTCATCCTGGGCTCATTTTATACAGATTTCCAAGAGCATTGAACCCTTTGAAGAAAAATTTTTTTAGCTCTGACATAATTAAAATCAAGATAACTTAATCGGTCATTGAAAAGAGGTGCCCTTAAACTTTTGACCGGCAGTGTACATATATGTTTTTTCCAAGAAAACCGAAATATCAAAAGAATTTGTATTAAGAATTCATATTTACCGCTGCATAAACTCCAGTGTGTATGATTTCTCTTCTGCATAGTTGTAGCCATAAACGAAATGGCTTAGGATTAAAAAAAGAACACCCTGAAGAACGCTGTCTGTTTCAGCGATGATGTTTTCCTCGACAATAATTAAACAGCAGCTTGCTTCATCGTATAAGGAC
Source organism: Andricus quercusramuli (assembly GCA_932178445.1). Classification (NCBI taxonomy): domain Eukaryota; kingdom Metazoa; phylum Arthropoda; class Insecta; order Hymenoptera; family Cynipidae; genus Andricus; species Andricus quercusramuli. The sequence goes on from CAKNXH010001097.1 coordinate 12,415, forward strand.
ATCCCTGTAACAAAAATTATATTTTTATATAGTATTTTATTAAATGATTTTTCAACAAAAAAGATTTTTTGTTAAGAATAAAGAATAATTTTCAACGTAAAGAGGCGAATTTTTAACGAAAAAACTGATTTTCACCAAAATAGTTTATTTTGAACTAAAGAGATGAATCTCCAACCAACAACCTAAAATGTAATAGTTGATATTTTGAACAAAAAAATATTTTAAATAAAGCGTCGTTGAATTCAGCCAAAAAGGATGTATTTTCAACAAATAATGTGATTTTTCAAATAAAAAAGATCAGTTTTCAAATTTTTTCTTTCAAACTGAATTACATCAAACAAAAACTTGATAAAAATCTATTGAATTGAGTAGAATTGAGTGAGTTTAAAGGAAATCAAGAGAATTGAAAAGGAATTAGGTTCAATTAATAATAATTCAGGGCGAATTCCAAATGAATGGCAAACAATATTTTAAAATCGCTTCAAATCTCTGAAACCCTGCAAAATCCCTGATTTCTTGTGAATAAATTCTTTGAAATACAATAAAATATCAAAATCGCTTGAAATGATTGAAACCTTTGGAAATACCTTGAAATAGTTTGAATCTCTTGAGAATGCTTAGGAATCTTTTAAAATATCCTAAAAATTTTTCAGTCTTTATAATTCCTTCAAAGTATTGAAATGAAAACAAAAACTGAGGATAGAACCTAATAAAAACGACATCTTCTAGACTAATGATTTAAATTTTATTTAAATAAAACACGAATCGATTACGTTTCGGAAACGCAGCTGGCTTCCCTCACACCGAAAAAACGATATTCTACTATTAAGAGTGTCATATTCTTACACGCATATTCTTAGTAATATTCTTAATGAAGTAAGCGAAATTCTCAATTTATGCTTTTCGATCAGTTTTTCGAATTCGTAATGAGTGAGAAGCTTGAAGAAATGCAACCAATTCTAAGGATAAACCGCGTGTGCACATCCATTTGCTTCTCTTTAGAGAAAAAGTTAGAGAGAGAAAGGTCTGATGTGACAGTGAGGTTGAATACCGTTGTACCACACCGAGACATAACCTCTCTACATTATTTATATTCGTTGGCGTGTGACATCAAACTTTTCTCACCTTAACGTTCTCTGCGAAGGGAAAGAGATAGAGTTAGAGATGTGCACATGCGATTTATCCTCAGAATTGGTTGCATTTCTTCGAGCTCGTCACTTATTATACAATTACTGCGACAGATTTCGGATGCAACTATATTCTTAAACTTAGTGGGGAATTCTTACAATTAGACAAGCATATATATTCTTAAGGTAAGAGGGCCTCCATCGTACATTAAGAATATATTCTTGGCGCCTATTTAGGTTGCAAATATTCTTAAACTTAGTGGGAAATTATTGAAATTAGAATATCGTTTTTTCGGTGCATCAGATCTTAAAACAGTTTAAAAAATTCCTTTCAAATTTCTTTTTGGGTTTATGATTGGTATCTTTTTATTTTTGAAATGAAATATTGTATCAAAATGGTAAAAAAGACAAAAAAAATGTTTTGTGAAGACGGAGCAGGTATGTCCCGTCTCCATCTTGGATGGAAAGTTTCCAAGATGGAGAGCTGATGAGGGAAGCCAGCTGCGTTTCCGAAACGTAATCGATTCGTATTTTATTTAAATAAAATTTTAATTATTAGTCTGGAGGATGTCGTTTTTATTAGGTTCTATCCTACGTTTCTGAATTATAAATTTTTCCAGACGTAAAAAAACAAATTTTATTCTTCTTATAAATTATAATTAATAAAAAATTAATACAAAATGTCTGGAGATCGTTTAAAATTTCCTAAAATATTTAAAACCTTTTGATATCTTTTGAAACCCCTTAAAACTTTTTGAAGATCTCAAAAATGCCTGGGAATCTTTTGAAAAGCCCTCAAAATTTTCAAATCCTTTAAAAGCCTACTAAATTACTTGCATCAATCAAATATTTCTTTGTAATCTCTCAAAATAACCTAAAATATTCAAAATCCTTTAAACTCTTTTGAAACCCTTGAAATTTTGTAAAGCTCTTTAAAATTCCAAGGATATAGAAAAACATCTTAAAATATATTAAAAATCTTCCGATCATTTTATCGACTGATCCTCAGGATCAATTAAATAAAAAGTTTTAAAAATTAAAAAAAATGCATTGAATTCAATAGAATGGAGTAAGAATTCAAGTGAATAAAAAAATTCAAAGAAATCAGGATAAATTACTAAGAATTCAGTGTGAATTCCAAATCATTGAAACCCTACGGAATCTCTTACTTTTTTTAATAAATTCTTTAAAATACACTAAAATATTAATAAATCCCGTGAAATTCTATAAAATCGGATGATATTTCCTGAAATCCTCGAAAAATTATTAAAATACACTGAGAGCTTTAAAAAACTCTAACAATAATTGAAACCTCGGAAACCTTGTGAAATCCCGCAAAACCTTTCAAAATATCTTAAAAGCTTATAGGTCATGTGCAATTATTTCATATCTTTCGAAATTCTAGAAAATTCTTTATCCTACAATATTTTAAACGCTTTGAAATCCGTTGAAGTTAGTTAAATTAATAAAAAAATTCTTTGGAATCTTTTTAAATTCGCTAAAATAATCCAAATCCTTTGAAATGCTACAAAGTTCCTCACTTCTCGTGAATACAGTCTTTGAAATCCACTAAAATATTATACAATCCCGTGAAATTCTATGATGATAGTTTCTGTAATCCTGGAATATGTGTTCAAATACATTGACATCTTTAAAATCCCTCAAAATCATTGAAATCCTCGGAAATCTTATAAAATCCTGTGAAATCTTCCAAAATATCTTAAAACTTACCTTATAATTCTAACGTTTGTTGTATACGAACAGCTAGTTTTTCCAAATCACTCTCGAAATCACTGCACTCGTTCAAAAAGAAAGGAAGCACATTAAATTGGAGTCGCACTATGTCACTTATAACTGCTTCGCTCAGAAGAGTAATTGAGAAACTGAGCTTCTTGTGGGCTTCAAAACGGGTCCTTCTACAGAAAATTTGCCTACCTGCACGCAGAAAAAAGAACCCTATATTTTACTGAAAACCAAGTTAAATCTACTGATCTTCCAAGTACGTATATGGACAACACGGCAGTTCAGTAAATTTTACAATTATAGGCAACTGAATATGACTATCATTGATGGTAACCAG
>CAKNXH010001097.1:15721-37182 GCA_932178445.1 Andricus quercusramuli
ATCATGTCACTTTGACGGATAATATAAACAGATCTAACTTATGTTAACGGTGCAGACTATAGTTTGGACGGCTCGATAAATTGTAAAAAAAAATTGCTAAAAAATAATTAATAAATAAACAAACGGTTAATTCTGAGATATATTTTCGGATATACTTATAATTAATCGGTATTTGTAATTTACAACGCTTATAAGACAATTAAAATTTCGCACGCAACGGGGGGGATTTGAACGCATAAACCTAAGCACGCAAGTCGATTACCTTAACCACTACACTATTACACGAGTTGAGATCTGTGAAATAATTCGGAAATGCCTTTGTAACTAAGGTGTCGACTTCGGTAACGACTTTTGAATACACGTTCATGCCATCGCGGCACACGACAAAAGTTCTCACATTTACCTCATATATCCATACAAGTGAGCTGGAACAGTCGCGGGACGCAAAATCGTCTTGCTCCAATAAACTCTTAACTGTACGCCACCCGTGAATAAGATTTGCCATCCGAAATTGTGTTATATATTATAAAACCCCTTCATTGCTGAGTGAGAATATGAAGTAATGTGACGACTGTCACAGAAATGTCAAAAATAAATGTTTTGCAGGTGATGCAATCCATCCATTGCCGATGGCGTCATGAATTCATCCGGTGGTCCGCGCGGATAGGTTGCGTTATTACGACTGAGGGCGAGCTAAAGAAACTATTCGGAGCAGTAGCATGTACCGATCCTTCTCTAGTGTTCACTGCACCACTATTGTAATCTCGGTTCAGTGGATTTTACATATCTTACCGTATTTCATACCAGGGAATAGTGGTTTATTTTACTAAAGGATTGCCGTTAAATTCACCCTATTTTCACTGTGACATTTACGAAATGCTAAGTGCTTTTGACATTTTCACCCCTTCATTCAGAGCAGTTTTTACTGTTACGGTTACAAGAAACACTTTACATTTCTCGATTAGTAAATATTACATTTCTTTTTTCTGCGTGTGGGCCTCATTACCCAATGGAAAATTCTGCAACGTGCAGCATGAGTCATTTCCATCCCCACTATACTTAGTGTCCAGTAATAACCAATATCTGTATTAACAAGTGTACTGTAGGGCTGTAGATGAACGTCATTCAACTTTAATGAATAATAGCTTATTAACCACATCAACATTTTTTCCTTACAAAAGAAATGCGAACATATGAAGAAGTACGTTGAGTTCTGAGACACTCTATATATAAATATATGTGTCTATGTGTGTGTTTTCAAGTCAGCATCTGAAATTGGCCATTTAAGGTTCTGTACATTTTTCACATTTCCACACATTAATAACTTTTCCGGAAAATATCTCGGTACTTGTGTGTGTGTGAGGGCGGGTTTTGCAAGTCAGCATATGTAAGTTGGTCATTTAGGGTCTTATACATTTTTCACATTTCCACTAATAATTACATTTTTTCTTGAAAACACACAATATATATATATATATATATTGAAACAAATATTCCTAAATTTTTATTGGGCAGCTCAAAAAAGTTGTAGTCATAACAAAAATAAAATATTTATTTTCAGTTTTCAGAATAGGAATAATAATCTATACAACACAATTTGTCGGAGAATGTTTTTCCCAATGAAAGTGTAAATTTCCGTATACTTTGTAGAAATATATCCTTGTCAAAATTGAGGAAAATTCCCAAAATATTGCGTAAAATTTCCCATTTCCTTTGGGTTTTGTCAATTTCCTAAAGAATTTGGAAAAATTCCGAACTAGTTAGGGAATATTTCATACTTTTCGGGAACTTTTCCTAAAATTAGGAAAAATTCCCTAATATTTTTGGGAAATCTCTCTTTCCCTATGAAATTTGGGAATTTTCCCTATAAATCAGTAGGGAAAATTCCCGAAAATTTTTACAGTGTAGATTTATTTTCCCTTGAACGTTCATTAACTAATACTCTTTATAAACCTTTAATATTTGTGGAAACCAAACACTACAGGGACCGTCCAAAAACTGCATTACAAATTTCGGACAAAGTATTTTAAATAAAAAATGAATCTATATAACATATTGAATTTAATATGAACACCGAAAAAACGATATTCTAATGTTAAGAGTGTCATATTCTTACACGCATATTCTTAGTAATATTCTTAATGAAGTGAGCGAAATTCTCAATGTAAGAGTATCTTCTAACCAAAGGACGAAATGCGCCTTGCTCTGTCCAAACGTTTCTTTTAATGTTTTGTGCGACGTGCTTTTCGATCAGTTTTTCGAATTCGTAATAAGTGAGAAGCTCGAAGAAATGCAACCAATTCTAAGGATAAGTCGCGTGTGCATATCCATCTGCTTCTCTTTACCGAAAAGTCTGATGTGACAGTGAGGTTGAATACCGTTGTACCACACCGAGACATAACCTCTCTACATTATTTATTCGTTGGCGTGTGATATCAAACTTTTCTCACTTTAACGTTCTCTGAGAAGGGAAAGAGATAGAGTTAGAGATGTGCACATGCAATTTATCCTCAGAATTGGTTGCATTTCTTCGAGTTCGTCACTTATTATACAATTAATGCGACAGATTTCGGATGCAACTATTCTTAAACTTAGTGGCGAATTCTTACAATTAGACAAGCATATATATTCTTAAGGTAAGAGGGCCTTCATCGTACATTAAGAATATATTCTTGGCGCCTATTTAGGTTGCAAATATTCTTAAACTTAGTGGGAAATTATTAAAATTAGAATATCGTTTTTTCGGTGAAACACTTCAAGATTCTAAGATTTTAAGAAAATATATTGCATTTTCAACAAAATAGTTGAACTTTTAACCAATGCATTTTTTCAAACACAGATTAATTTTCAACCAGAAATCTCATTGCTCAACAAGAAAGGCAAATATTCCACGATAAAAGATAAAAGAACACATAGAAAAAACTGGGGTTTCTATTAGAACCAATTTTTGGTTCCAAAGGAGCTGCAACAAAAAGGAACCTCTCTTGCTGAAAAGGAACCCAAGATGATAAATGGTTTCTAAATGAACCCTAATGTATAGATTCAAATGGTTCTACTAGAGCCTTTTTGTCACTTCTGCCTTGACACACTTCAAAAATCTTGCAAGTTAATGATGCACATTTTGCTTCATAATTCGAATTGAATAATATTGCACTGGAAAAAAATGTAATGAAGAAACTAAAATCATAGACATTAGTCATTCTTGAATGGAAGATATCGCACATGAAATGTGACAGTTCATAAGGTTAAATTGAAAATCCGATGTTTTCCACTGCGCATGCACAGGAAGCGCGGGACTATTTTAAATAATATAATATGCACTTGCAATATTATGTTAATATTACATTTTTTTAAGCAGCTAGGTATTTCTATAATTCAATTTAATTTGTTTTGAAAAAGAATAAAAAACGTTTATTAATATTTATCTGTATGACTATTCATAATATTTATTGATTTCAAATAGGCCTGCGCTTTTCGGCGCATGCGCAGTTGAAAACGTCGGCACCCGCCGATTGCCATCTATCGAATATCAACGAAGTAATAAGGAACCTAATCCTAATAGGCTCTAAAGGAAATCCTTCAGAGCCTATAACGTTCTAAATGATCCCAAGTTTTACTTGAGCCGCAACATTACAGAAACCTCAGTTTTTCTGTGAATTTTTACAAAATAGTTTAATTCTCAACGTCCCGTCTGCTTGTTTGTTACGCTTCAGTGAGCAGCCTCCCTTGCTCCGCACATCATCACATTCCGTGGTCACTCAAGGCCAGCAGTTCTAGGAATCACATATAGTGAGGCGCCTTAACTCGGAATTTAAGTGTATTTTCAGTTTATAAAATTAATTTTCAACCAGTTGAATTCAACAAAAAAAAAGATAATTTTTAACAAAATAATTAAATCCTGAACCAAAAAGATAAATTTTCAACAAATAAGATTATTTTTCTATTAAAAAATACGTCTTTTCAACCAAATACAGGAATTTTTTACCAAAAGTAGTTGAGCTTTCAACTTATAAAGGATATATTTCCCGCAAAAAAGGGACTAGTTAAATTTTCATATAAAAATATTATTTTTTAACAAGAATAAATTAATTTTCAACCAAAAATTTGCATTTTCAACTAGAGGTGAATCTTAAAATAAGTGCATTTTTAACGAATTTGTTCAAATTTCAAAGTACTTGAATTTTCAACCAAAAAAGATGAATTTTCAACCATATAATTCAATTTTCTACCAAAAAGATTCTCCACCACGAAGATTAATGCTCTACTGAAAGAGACGAATTTTAAAGAAAATACATCAATCATTAACTAAATTCTTGAATTTTCAAGTCAAAAGGACGAATAATTCTCTTCAAAGTAGTTCAATTTTTTAACGCGAAAATATAAATTTTTAACGAAAAAAGAGGAGTTTTAACAAAATAGTTTAATGCTCAATCAAATAGGTACATTTTCTATAAAGAAAGATGAATTTTAAACCAAATATTTAGTTAAATTTTCAATCAAAAAATACATTCTTCGAATCAAAAATGGAATTGGCATATTTTCAGTTAAAAAAAATTATTTCCAACCAAAAAAAACTAATTTTTTACCAGTTGAATTCAACTAAAAAAGTCGACTTTTTATTAACCAAATAGTTGCATCCTCAACCAAAAAGATGAATTTTCAACAAGCAAAATTAATTTTCTAACCATAAAGACGAGATTTCAACAAAATACATGATTATTTTACTAAATAGTTGATTTTTCACCTTATAACGGATAAATTTCCAACAAAAAATGGAATAGTTAAATTTTCAGATAATAAAATTAATTTGTAACCAACACACAATAAAGTGAGATATGTTGCAGATGGGTGCATGGTGTCAATTATAAAAAAGGCCCGCGTTTGTTGATTTTCATATTAGTTTTTTGCGTAAAATGACTCCTTGTTTGGAAAAATAGTAATATGATGAAATTTTTGTTTTAAAGCACGTATCAGAAGAGTTATTATGAAAAAAAAAGTCTTGACGGAAACAGATGGAAAAGTCTTTGGCAGAAATTAAACAAGTGCAGCATATTTTGAAATACACACTTGAAACAATTCTCGTTATTTATTAGAGTGGTCCTAATTATATGGGTTGAAAAATGACTCAATAAATAGGATTTCGAATATAGGGTGATACCACTCCTTACTATTCCTTCGTGGTTAAAGGCAATTGCAGATATTTACATGCTGAATAGAATTTTGAAGATTTTCAAGGAGTGCGAGAGGTTATAACTAGGTTTTGCTACATATTTTACTTCGATTGATAAGGAAACATTTAGTCAGTGTTAATCATGTAATGTCTCGAGTAATTTTTTTCGTTACATTATACTCTCAAGAATTATTATGAATTGTACACTTCTCATTCTATAACGTTCATATTCTTGAAATAAACCGGCAGTAATTTAGCGGAAATGCAAGACCAACGAATTAATTAAATACCAAATAATGACGTAATTAAAAAACGGGTTTAAGTAATGACATGTGTAACCTGTTGATGCGAGCTTCTCACAAAAAAAATACATTAAAATCACATTTCAATTATAATTTACAGGACATTTCATTCAAAGCCCGGCACCATACCCCACTCTCCCCTAAGTACACTTTTCTACCAAAAATTATTTGATTTTCTTATTGTGTTCTATTAATTCCAGTTCGCATTTAAGCGAAAAATCTTCAGGGGGGGGGGGGGAGATCTTGAAAGCAGGAGGAAAAATAATTCTTTTAAAAAGGGAAGAAGAAGAAAATATGGGAAAGAGTTTAAAGTGTGAAATATTAAACTGATTTATAAACATATTAAGTTATTATTGAACTGTCCCGTTACAGGGTCATCTTTCGCAAAGTCTCCAACGTTTTTTAAAAATTATCAGGAAACCTACTAAATGTTATCTACTCTTGTAACGTTACTTTCACTCCCCCCCCCCCCCACACACACACATACTGTTCCAACCCTTGCCCCATGCATATGGCTTATAATAATTTTGTTGTTTGTAATGGAAAAAATGAGAGAAAATGGGCAAACCTATGTTGAAACTGGAAGTGGGGGGAGAGGGAAAATGTAATTTCAGTTCGAAACAGGAAAGTGAAAGAGAGAGGGAGAGAGATAGAGAGACAGAGAGAAACGATCGGCAACCGCTCGTCGAGCCACATCGATGCTTCGAGTGTTTGTATTGCTGACGCGGCGATCCAATCCAATCCAATACCCCGTAGTGGGTACTGGGTAGGCATCTATAGTCTATACTATATATTTGTTCCCAGACCTACCTATGTACCCTGTCATACATACAGAACCATTTGAGCCTACCGTAAACGAGTATTCAATCTAGAACAATGGAGATTTTATTCGAAATTCCGAAATATATTTGGATTGGTTTTTAGGGTTTTTTTCTTCGTCTGTCAATACACACCTAGCCAAAAATGTAGACTATACAGAAAAAACTAGGGTTTTTATGAGAACCAATTTTTGGTTCCATGGGACCTGCAACTGGGAAAAATTTAATAAAGAAACTAAAATGGTAGCGATTAGTCATTCTTGAAAGGAAGGATTACAAATATTTGTTTCCTAAAATGCCTAAATGGTAACAGAAATATAAGTTATATTCACCTAAAAAAGTGCGCAGTTGGTCATGGGCGGCAATGCACTGCAAAATTTGCACGAGAAGAAGAAACTGAAAAAGTGTTGAAATGGCGAGTATTGATGAGTGAATTATCTTTGCAATAAAAAAGTTACAAGATAGTGCGATCATCTGCCTCGTAAATGAACTTCTAGAAAGGTACATCAGGACCGCAAGTGATCAGCAGCAGCTGCGTGAATTAATAATTAATTCAGGTTTTAATTGAATGATGAGTCCGCTGTTTACGTTTTGAGTCGTTCCGTTGGTTCAATAATTTTAAACATGTGACTAAAGCTGTGCAGTTACCGTTGCTTAAATTTCCGTTTCTGTTTATGTAGGAAAATTTAGAAACGATTTCTGCATAAAGCTTTAGTGACAAGTCTCTGAAAATTCCTAAAGAAATTTCTAACAGTGTATTGTAGACGCAGTTCTAAAGGATACCAACTTTTACTTGAGACGCAACATTAGCGAACTGTTTTCTGTTTACGGTTTTCATTTTTTTTTTTTTTTTTATGAAATTTTACAGAATAATCGGTACATTGGTTGCACACAAAACTACCAAGTATCAAGTTGATGCGGCAAATGGATCAAAAGTATGCAACGTTTTGATACCTATATTCATGATCAACTTGATTCAAATTTCGAGATAAATTATCTGTCATAAAATTTCAACTATACCCAACACATTATAAAATTATTCAAACCTCTTACCTGAATGATGATCAATTGTTGATGATCGTTTAAAATGAAATTGTCAATCAAATTTTGAAAAAAAATCATTTACTGAGCCCCGTTTATTTAAATTTATGATTACTGATGTTGTGGATGTTTATTTACAAATGTCAGCAAATCTCGATCAAGGATCGATTATCGATTTGCAGAACTTAAATTTGGCAGAAAGGAATGTTTTTCGAAAATCGCCAACTGCCATTCTGTTTTGTATACTGATGCTAACACGTCTTGAAGTTGTTCTCAATTTTCATTGATCCTCTAAAGCGAAATCATATTGAGTTGAAATTCTAGATCAAAATAGCTGCAACAATTTGATGCCCCAAGTTTTAGTGTGTGGCCATCCCTCAATGATTGGCCACCTCGTTTAAATATTATTTTATTACAATAATTGCATTACTCACCAATAAAGCTACTAATGAATTTTGCAGCATGAAGCGCAGCGTAAGGAATTTAAGCAAAAAGTTGTCGAGGTTATAGGAGTGTTCTCTTGTAGAAAATAAGTTCTTTTCTAACAGTTATAATAGATTTTACTATGAAGCTTTACATTTTAATTGAATTTGGCGATAATTAAGATATACGAGAGTAGTAATTTACACTGAGAAAAATGGATTATACCCGGTAATAAAAAATATGTTACCGGATATAATCGATCTAGATTATTAGAACTACAATCTATAGATATTAAGAAATATATATTACAGGTTAATATCGTGGATTATTAAACATTATAATCTGAGATAATAAAATTTATAATCCAAGATTTTAAAATCTAATATCCATATTAGTACCCTGGTCCATTAGATAACCTCCAATATATGTAATAATTTTTGCGAACGTATTTATAAATCTATACAAAATTTTGATAGACGAGCTCGGAATTAGAACTGGGAACAAATTTTAATTTTTTAAACACACAATAAGCAGGAACGTGGCTATCATAAGACTACAAAAACGAAAGTGAAGGAGGCTAAGTTTCTGTACTTGTACAATTGGCAGTGATGTGTAATGAAAAGAAATATAAACTTACCTATTTTCAAAATCTAATTCACGTGTGATTTAGCAGTAATAATCATTTCATAACTGAATTATTACTTGTTATAATGCGAACGGATGCATATGACAGGCGCCACGATGCGACGTACGATCTTAGACTACACAGACGCGTCTGGATATTTAAAAATCTGAGATGTTACAAATTAATGCCTGAAGATTATAAGAATGTAATTATATTTGGTAACATCTTCATATATTAGAAAAATATTATAGATTATACGCGCTAATATACTTTTCTATACGGCGTATTATTCTTTAATTCTATTATCCAGTTCGTATAATCCATTTTTCTCAGTGTAAGTTTCTACAGCGTTAAAACTATGTCCGTATATCGATAAATGTGTGGCCACACATTGTAATCGTGAATAAAAATAGATCATTGTTGGCCACACTTTTATTATATAGACTGGTTATAATTTGTTGTCACTTCGCCTTATGAATAATAAGTAGAAATAATGTGGAAAGAAACAATTTTCAGCTCTGTTCAATTATTACACAATTTTGACGCCAACCAGTTTTAAAAAAAAACCTATTTCACTAAGAAAAATGTTTTTTTTTTGTTGTAATAAAATTTGATCGAATGCAGTTTGTTTGTTTGAAACAAATTTTAAATTGAATTTTTAGTCGAAGATGCCAAATTCGATGTATTCGAATTCTCGAGTAAGTCGAATTTCAAAGGTTTGACCTGACTTTTGGATCCATTTCTTTACCAGAAAAAGGAGTAATTTTTATTTTCAAGACTGTAATAATCCAAAGAAATCAAACTGGTTTGATGTATAAAGTTAAATTTTTTTCTATTTCGAAAAATCCAATGTTCCAAGCTTGTCTAAAATTGTATGGAAAATTCGAATAAATGACTGCACAGAAATATATAGACTGCGATATATAGCGTGAAGGGAGAGGGTGATAATGATGGAGGGGTTTGGGAAATGTATTTTTTGGGGGTGTGTGGAATATAACTGCAGAAGGGATATATAGGGTGAGGAGGGGTGGGGTAGATATAGGGTGGGAAAATGGGGGTGTATATGATGTGGATATATGTAGAGGGATATATACGGACAGAGAGGGTATGTAGAAGGGAAGATAGGTGAATTAAAGGAGGTTAAAAAAACCAGTGGAATAATATATGGATATGAAGGGGGTTGATATATACCTGGTGCATGGGGTAGAGAAGGTGTAGGAAAGAGGAGAAGACATTGATAGGGGGTGTGTGTATAAATATGCTGATGGTTGGATGTGGAGATAAAGATAGGTAGGGTGTGGATAAGACGAGAAGACAATTGCGGGGAGTGTGGGGGGGGGGGGGTGTATTGATACAGGGGGTGTGAAAAAAACTGCGATATATAGCGTGAAAGGAACGTGTGGTAGCGATAGAGGGTCTAGGAAAAAATATATTCTGGGGGTGTGTGAGGAGTGGAGGTGTGGGGGGGTGGGAGGGGTTGAGATAATGGGTGTTTGGTGAAGAGGCTGAGTAGAAATTCTTTACGGTTAACACAAATATTTTCTCTACGAACAGACACTTTCCAAATTAAAACCAGAAATCAGTATAATGATTTCCAATATTTCGAATAAAAATAAACCTTTCTCTTTTCTTGATCTTCACTAATTGCTACCTGGAAGGTGGGGTTGAAACGGTTAGTTCAGGTCCAGGAACCAGAATGCTGGATCTGTGTTGAGTCAGTAGGCGGTGGGCACTATTATCATAAACGCAACAATAACGAGGGATGATCCGACGAGTAAACTGTTAGCCCCCTTTCGGCCGAGGGTGAGGATTACCAACCCCAGCCTCAGCCTCCGAATCCAGGTCCCTCTGCGGAATCCACGGGGGCTGTTATTGTTACCGCGAATGGAGAGAACGAAAGCAGGATATAGTCTGTGACTACATACACATCTATAGTCCACAGTGAGCGACAGTTTCAGGGGTAAATGTGGACCTATACTAGTCTGCAATTCGACTAGACGGACTAGAGAAGACAGTGATGAAGGGCGGAAAATAGGGGGGGGGGGGATCAACAACCCTCGCTAATATGGACTGTGTTTATCGCCGTCTATTACGAGCTCGATTGGACTGAGCTATGCGATTAGCATGAGTCACTGGTACCAAAAGACAGGAATAGCATCAATAGTTTCATGCTTGATTTGATGCTCAAGATCAGTGGAAAATAGATTTAGGGAAAAAGAACGATAACAGATTTCTTTCGGATCCAGAAAACCTGAAAAAGGTATGGAGTTTTTAAAAGATTCTCCGCGAAAAGTCGCGAAATTTTGAAATTAAAATTCTCTAGCAGCTCTGATAAATCAGGCAGACTTTATCATTTGGAAAATTGACTATTTTAGGGAATTTGTAAGTTTTAGAGATGCTGACTTCGGAAGGATAAGTCTTTATGTGATTTCCTATGGCGTCCATGGCGTTGACGATTGTTTTGATAAATCGAGAATTCGGCACCTACGTCCCAGTGTAGACAAATGTGTGAGTGGTGTGTGAAGTTATAACGAAAGGCGTGATGTCTCGTTGCCCTTTGGACAATAATTCGTTATTAGCATCGAGAACGTCGGTCATATTATGACGTTTCGTGATGCTGGCAAACATACGTGCTCCTCAGCACAGTACGCATATGAACAAGACACGCGCCGCCACGCTCCCATTCAACTCTAATATCATGTTGTACGTACCTACAATGAGAAAGCAGTCTACAAACGAGTGCTCCTTACAATTTGTGAGAAGCGTTGTTATGAACTACAATTTGTTGATTCTGACTCGTAATTGATTGCTTACTTGTCGGTTTAGAAACCCTCACTTTCTATACCAATCAGGAAATTCAGTTTACTATCTTTATTTTATTTTTACCTATTTGTATTAGTATTGGATCCTTGAACTAATAATTAAACCTTAAACTATTACCTTTGACCCCTGACATGACAGGCGACTTCTCAATTTTAGGGTCGTTAAAAAATTACGTTACTCTATTTTAAAATCTTATTCTTCTATCCCTCTTCTTTTTCGTCACGAATCATCACACCAAGCTTGAACACACTCAGGAAAAATATTTTCTTGAACAAAAAGAACTTTTTTCTCTTGGATGTCCATACAAATTTGGTTGTTTCAACCAAATATTTTATTGTCCATGTAATAACCATATTCTATGGTTAAACCAATGCAAATTTTGTTGTTCCAATCAAATTATTTTCTAAGTGCAGTCTTCACAGTCCAAAATGCTCTCAACACAGGGGAAATAGGTTGATGTTTCACGAAAATAGCGGAACAACAGCGAAAAAATTCTTTTAAATAAATTCTCAATATATAGAAATCATATTGAATTCAATAGGAAACGCTTCCATTTTTAAATAGAAATATATTGCGTTTTCAAGAAAATAGTTGAATTTTCAACCAAAAAAGATTAATTTTCTACTAAAAGAGATAATGAATTTTCAACGAAAGAGTTGAGTTTTTAAGGTAAAAAAAGTTGAATCTTCAAGCCAAAAAATCGAACTTTTCAGAATTTTCAACCAAGAACTTTCCTACCAAAAAAAGGTGAATTTTTAATCCAGGTGGTCGAATTTTCTATCGAAAAAATTGAAGCAACAGTTGAATTTCCGGAAAAAAAGATGTCTTTTCAACACAATAGTTCAATTTTCATGCCAAGAAGACGATTTTTTTAGAAGACAATTCCATTTATAATCAAAAGAGATGAATTTTCAACCAAGAAAGATTTTTCATTCAAAAAAAAAAAAAATGTCAATCGAATTGTTGAATTTTCAAGCTAAAACAAAAATAATTTAGAAAAATAATACAAAATACAAAACATTGAATTTGCTTCCTGCAATAATGCATTTTTAACCTAAAAGGAAGAATTTTCAACCAAAAAATATGGATTTTCAACAAAATCACTTAACATTAGGAAAGTTAATTTCTAAGCAAAATGTTAATTTCTTAACAAAAAGTTAAATTTCCAACTGAAAACTATCCATTTTCACCCAAAACTAGGATAGTTGAATTTGCAGGTCAAAAAATTGAATTGAAAAAAAAAACAATTTTCAGCAAAATAGTGAAATCTTAAACCAATAAACTGAATTTTTAAGAATGTAGTTCTACTTTCAACAAAGTAGTTGCATTTTCAACATCTAAAAAACGAATTATCAATGAAAAACGGATTAGTTGAATTTTCAGTTAAGACAATTAATTTTCAATTAAAAAACGAATTTTCAAAGAGATTAATTGTGAACCAAAAATATATTGGTAGACTTCTCAATTCAAAAATAACTAACTTTCAACGAAAAATAGTTAGTTTTTCTAGAGTTTTCCTAATGGGTTTTAATAATTTAGTTCGCATTTATTTAAGCGAAAAAATGTGAAGAAGGGAAAGTTTCCTGAAAAAGGGGGAAAAAGAGAAATCCTTTAAAACGCGAAAAATTGTGGAACAGGGGAAAGAGTGTGAAATATGTATCTGGTTTGTTTACTTGTGAAATGAAATCACTAATTTTCATTCTTCAAGCAATTCAAAAATTTTTATTCACATTTATATTTTTTATACGTGATTTCACATTCTGTGTTGACCCAACCCCCCTTTCGCTTCCTTGCAGTTTCATGTTGGAACTGTTAACTTTTATCTTTAAGCTTTTATCTTTGACCTTTGACTCCCTTGACCTGACCTCTCAGATTTTTTCTTTGACTTTTGACATCTCAACTGATTCTTCTGCCAAGATTCAGTTCATTTTAAGCCCGAATTAACCCTAATTCCACATTATTATATGCTTAATTGTACTGTTATTATATTTAGTTGATGAAGAATTGATAATTATGACTTGTGACAATAAATTTCGAATCTTTTTATTTTGATTTCAGGATACCAAAGTGGTTACAGCTCAGGATCTTCAGGTAACAGGTATAATTCTAACTCGGGAGGTGATTCCAGACTTCGTGAATTCCAAAATTCACATCAAAATCGTCAAGGTCATCAAAGTTATCAAAGTCGCCAGGGTCATCAAGGTCAGCAAAGTCAGCAAGGTCAACAGAGGTACCAGAATCAGCAGAGCCAAGGTCCAGGTCCCTGGGCTAATAAATACAGCTCCTCGTCAAATCCTCAACAGAATCGTCAATACGGCAATCAACCTTATCAGCATCAACAAAATCGTGGCTCAAATCGAGGATCTTCACAGCCTTGGGTAAGTTTTTCAAAAGCGTTTTCAAACCGAGAAAATATTCTGAATTCACATTTTTTCCAACTTTGCAAACTTCTGTCGCCAAGCTAATATTTTTCAAAGTATTTTGAAAGCTGGAGAAATTAGAAAGTTCTTGAAAGTACGAATCTTCAAGAGAGTATCCGTTAATTACGAAAGGCTTTTTTTGGGAGGGGGGGGGGGCGGAAAATCTTGCGAATCCTTACTTGGATGGGAGGAGTCCAAAAGCTTTTCTTATGCAAGTTTCCTCTAATTATTTGTTCAATGTTAATTGAAACCTTTTTTGTATGTTGGAATCACATTTTGTAATATTATACACATTGTGTTATTATTTGTTTTATTTCTCCTTTATTAAAAAATATGTCATAATACACACGTCCAAAAAATATAGAGTCGAAGAATTACCATTCTTGATGTCTGGTATAAACTTTTCATGAAATTTCGTGGAATCCCTTGAAATCTTTGAGATTTCGTGAAATGTTTCGATATATTACGAGATCTTTCGAAATTTTTGAAATCCCTTAAAATCCTTCGTAATATTTGGGAATTCTGTTACATCTTTTGAAATCCTCTAAAATCCGTGGATATACTTTGGAATGTTTTGAAATCTTTAAAAATCCTTTAAAATCCTGAGAAATCATCGAACCCTCTTTAATTTCTTAAAATCCGTTAAATTTTCTTTAAATTGTTGAGATTCTGGTGAGATATTTGAAAATCTCATCAAATCCCTTTACTTATTTAAACTCCCATAAAAATAACCTTAAAATTGGCCGAATTTTGCAATTTTTTGAAATCCGTGAAAATTCCTCGAAATCCCTTAAAATCCTTGATAATATTCTGAAATTCTGTTAAATCTTTGTAAACCCTCTACAATCTGTGGATATATTTTGGAATATTTCGAAAATTTAAAAATCCCTAAAAAATGTTTAAACACGGTTAAAATCATTGAAATTCCGTGAAATATTTCGACATATCACGAGATCCTTCGAAATTTGTTTAATCTGTTCAAAATTCATAGAAATCTTTCAAATTCGCGAAAACATTTCCGAATCCCTTGAAATCCTTCAAAATATATTAAAACTCATTAAAATTCTTCGAAATCCCTTAAAATCCTTTATAATATTCGGAAATTCTCTCAAATTCGTAGATATACTTTAGAATATTTTGAAATCTTCAAAATCCTATTAAAATCTTTTAAAAGCGGTTAAAATCCTGGAAATTTCGTGAAATATTTCGAAATTTTCGAAATCTCTTTAAAGTTCATTGAAATCTTTGAAACCCTTTATCGGTAAATATTAGAAATATGTAAAAATCATTTTGCTTTCACTCGATAAAATGAATGTTAAAATTATATGAATGACAACTGACAAAAAATGTTATTTTCCCCTATAAATACGGTAAATATGGGCCAAAGTTCTATAATTTTAAGTGAATTATCTGTCGTGTAGTAGAGAAATAATGTTATGTTTGGTCCTTGTCCAGTTGACTATTTTTACCGAAATTTCGGTACAAATGCCGTATTTTTTTGTACACTTAGACCCTGCCTTTCATAAATTCTTAAATTCCAGTGCAAATTTTTTTAGTACTGTTGGCATATTAAAGAAAACATATATACTGCACATATTTAACAGGTCCGAAGAATTATTTACTATATTTTCATGATTCTATAAAAAATACGCAGTTTTTAAATTAAGATAAAAAACTGAATAAAGAAAATTTTGTTTTTCCCTCTCCTACACAGAAAACATTTTTTCCTAATGTTTTAACATTTTCAGTGTCGAGTTTTTGGGGAATGCACACTTTTATAATTTTATCAAAATATTATCTTTGAAAACTTATCGCAGAAAACGTCTTGTTGGTCATCCTGTAAGATTTCGTTTTTGATCCTTATCGAGATCTCATTCTTATGTCTTCAATTTTATTTCGATTTACAACGTTTTGAATTTAAATAAGAAATGTAAAATTGGTTTGTTATGGAAGGTACCTCAATTTAAAAGCTTTGTAATTCGAAATTATCAAAACTGGAGAGTTTTAAATTTGACATTGCTGCTGAAATTGAAAACCTTTGGACACTGAAATTTGGAAATTGAATTTCGAAAATAAAATTTAGATGCTTTTCAAAAGTAAGAGCTAAAAAATTTATGAACTAGAAGATTCAAGTGACATTAAAATGTGAATGAATTCAAACAAAAATACTGATCTTTGGAAATGCATTTAAACCTTTCAATTTATGAGCGGAATTTTTTTTTTAAGGCTTTCATATTTATAATTTGATTTGAGATCTAATATTCAAGTAATTAAAAATTTGATTATTTTCCAATGCGGAAAGTCTGAAACCCGAAAAATTATACAAAAATGTTAAATAATTAATTTAAATTCGTAAATCTTATTTTAGAATCGATCTGCTAATCAACATGGAAGGGGAGGAAGCAACAATTCAGGAGGAGGTTGGAGAAGATAAGCCACACATTTGGTGAAGGCGTGCAATTTTATACGGGATTTTTAGTGAAGAATCATGAATAGCGAGAGGAAAATCATGAATTTAATGTAATTATTAAATCTGTTAAAAGCCAACTTCTAAAAATCGACGCAGAGATTGGCGCAGAGGAATTAATCTGCAGACAATTATTATTCCAGATTTAACCCACATTCTAAGATATATTTGACATTAATTCCTACATACAATTAATTACTTCGAAATCATGACTTGTCGAAAAAGTTTGGCCGATTGTACATACATCACAGTAATTTTTTCTTGGATATATTATTTATCCAAAAAAGCGAATTATGTTTTATAAATACAGTCACAGATAATTGTTCGTTTGTTTATTACAAATTTTTAAGTTAATGAAACTATTAATTTAAACAAATTTTAGAATAATTCTCTCTTGTATTTGTAAAATATTAGCATTTTTAAATACTTTTTCATTTATATTTAGAAAATGTCTAGTATTAAAATGTGAAAAAGTCACCTTTTGCGAATAGCGTCGATTGAACTTTCACTACATTTTGAGTTGCACGTGCGCAGAGTTAAATCGACTTAACTGCAAGATGAGCCAGAATTGTATGTCGAACAAAAAAAAACGAGGGAAAAAATAAAGATAAAAGCCCTGTCAGCAGGAATCGAGAGTTCCTCCTTGAAAAGATCCTCAATTCCTCGGTTCCTCACGTTCCTCACGTTTCCCTATGAGAAGAATTTCTTTTCATTTGTTTTACCTTCTACATGTTAATTTTTACATTTGTTTTTTAATTTTTAATTGAAGGATTTTTGAGATGGAGAGATTGTCTCGGACTTGGATTTTGGCGTTCGTGCACATCTGGTTGCGGAGCAAGCGAGCGAGCATTAAACCAGAGAGTGCCACTCGAGAAAACAATAGCGAGCTGTGCTCTTGTTCTCTCCTATTTTTTCTTTTCTTTTTTTTTCTCTCTCTCTCTCCATCGTCACCCCGAAATATCGAACTTATATGTCCGCTTCCTACCGTGAGATAAGAGTAGTACATGAGGGGAAAAAATTGTGAAAAATTCAATTTCAGATTTTTATTTTTCAGTGTCATGCCTTATAAAATTTATATTTTAACTAATTATTTTCGAATTAGAAAAAATGTAAAAAAAGTCGTAAGAAATTTAGTTTCAGACTTCATTTTTAAATGACATGGTTTTTCAAATTTTTCATTTGACTCATTATTCTCAACAGTTTCTTTAACTAGCAAACATTTTTTAGAAAGTTGTGAGAAATAATTTCAAGATTTTTAGTTTTTATTGTCATGATGTAAAAAAAATGTTATTTCCCTCATTCTGTAAGTAGGAGAAAAAAGTTGTGAAAATTTTAATTTCAGATTTTTATTTTTCAGTAATGCCTTTTAAAATTTTTAATTTGGCAAATTATTCTCTATTCTGTAACTAGCAAATAAACAATAAGTAATAACCATAAATTGAAATAAATATTAAAATAACTAAATTGGCTTTCATGCAATTTTAATTTGATTTGAATTTTAATCAGCGTTCAGTAATCTGTAATTTTCATTTAAATAAAAGATTTTCACTAACCAGGTATTAGAAGGCAAATAAAAAAATTATTAATAAGTTAATGTGGGATTTTATATCGTAATCAGATGTTCTTAAAATACATTCTGGAATTCTGAGTTTAGTTTTTAATGTTTATAATTTAAAATGATGTAGTTTTGAATATTTTTTTATAATTCAATTTTGAATATTTACAATTGAAAAGTCTTACATTTTAAAAATGTATGAATAAAAATTCTTAAATTTAGATGATTTCGAAGATCAAAAGTCAAGTTTTTAATTCTAAATCTTCCAAATTGAAGAAATCTCAAATATAGGGGGATAAGAGGTGTGGCGCCGACCGGTGGGGCAAAGACGACTTTGCTTATAACATCGCTATTATTCAACAATTTTAATTCTACTTTCCAGAAAACAGTTTTGACAACGAAAGAATGGAAGATTCGCTGGCAGGAATATAAAGTTTCAATATATAGAATTCCTGAAAAAAAAAAGAATTCAACGATCAAATTTGGGCAAACACTGTTGGTTTTTTTCAGGAACTCTATATATTGAATTGATCGATGGACGTTAAATGGGATTTTGAATTTGATTTTAGTCTGATTTAAAATTCTTGAATTTCAATATAAAGTTTCCAACATTAATGGCAATACTTACAGTATGAAAATGTGATGTTTTCACAGATAAAACAATATCACATTATGTCATTATAATAATAATTGAACGTAATTCAAGTCGAAAGTATATTAAATATCGTGAATAATTGAGACCTCACCAGTGGGGCAAGCCCGACTGCGGCTGTTTCGTATTGGTACGGTAGAAACCTTTGCGCGTAGTCTGTCTCTAGTACAATGAACGAATAAAAGGTTATATCACAGCTATCACTATTTTTATTAAAAATAACTTATTCTTCTTGCTGGATATGTTTAAAAGTAATTTTTCCACAGTTAAGAAAATACAATAGACGCGAAACATCATGTTTTCCCATCTTCAGATGTTTTGATTTTCATAAATAGCTGCGGTCGGCTTTGCCCCCCCGGCGTGGAGCAAAGCCGATGAAATACAGCTTGGTAGAAATACTTAAATTATTAAATCATTGTTTTATTCGTGTAATTATTACTTATAAAAATATGATATAACATAATGTAGGACTCGAAATGAAAAAGAAATGGATCAATTCCACATCTTATTACCTTTAAAAAAATCATTAACTGTTAAATGGTCGGCGCTGCCCCTCCTTACCCTAACTGAACAAAATTGCAGCTTTTTTAATTGTAAAATTTGAATTTTGGATATTTATAAATCAAAATTCTTAAATTTAGATGATTTTTAAATCAAAAGTCAAATTTTTAATCAGTGTTGGGTAAGTTTTTTTTTAGTAACTAGTTACAGTTACGTTATACTTAGCGAAAAAGGTAACTAGGTTCAGTTACGTTACTTGTAACTGTAACTAGTTACAGCTACTACTTAAAGTAACTTCAAATGACCCAAAAAGTGACTTTTTTCACTGCCTTAATTTTATAATTAAAAATTAAAATAATTAAGATGGTAATTCATAAAAAATTAATTTAAAAAAATAACTTTAGTTAAAGTAATTAAAAAATACACAATATTTTTCGGCACTATTCAAAGCATGACTTTCGGTAACAGTTTTAAGTATCAGGGCCTAAAATATTTCAAATTTCGGACAAAACTAGCATTTTCAGTAAAAATATTACATTTTCAACAAAATAGATGACTTTTAAAAAAGTAGTTTTATTTTAAACCAAAAAGATGAATTTTTAAGAGAAGAGTTAAATTTTCAACCAAGAAAGATTTTTCAATCATATTCTTCAACCAAACAGTTGTATTTTTAACAAACAAAAAAGAAATTTTTTCCCGGAAGAAATAAATTTTCAAACCAAAAGAACACTTTCGAACAAAACATTTGAATTTCCAAGCCAAAAGGATAAATTTTCAATAAAAAAGTTACTTGTATACCAAATAGTTGGACTTCCTACATAAATAGTTAGATTTTTAACAAAGCACATGGATTTTCAATCAAATAACTTAATTTTCAACAAAAAAAGTTAATTTTCAACCAAATAGATCAATTTTATACCATTTTCAAACCAAAAAGAAAAATTTTCAACAAAAGAATTAAATTTCTAATTAAAAAGTTCACTTTTAATCAAATAGTTAATTTTTCTACCAAAAAACAACGAATTTGAAACAAAATAAATCAATTTTCAAACAAAGAGAAGAATATTCAACTAAAATTATGAATCTTCAACGAAATAACAGAATTTATATGAAAGCAGTTCAACTTTCAACCAAGTAGTTACATTTTCAACCAGAAAACACGAATGTTTAACAAAATAGCTGAATCCTCTACAGAAACAGGAGAGTTGAATTTACAAGGCAAAAGGATGAATTTTCCACAAAAAATTACTTTTCAACTGAATAGTTCGACTTTTTACATAGTTGTTTAATATTTCAACAAAATAAATGAATTTTTATACCGAAAATATTGAATATCAACAAAAAAGTTAATTTTTAACGAAGTAGTGGAATTTTCTACCATTTTTAAACAAAAAAGTTACTTTTCGCCTAAATAGTTGAACTTACATACACAGCTGACCGATAAACTTTTCTTAATAGGACAAATACAAAAAAAAAAAAAAAAAGTAATTTCAAAGTAACTAAAATGAAAGTTCGAAGTTACTGCAAAAATTCTAACTAAGTTACGTTACAAGTTACTTTTTAAAATATTAACGAAGTTACCCTAAAACTTATAAATAACGTAACTTTTCAGAAACTTAGTTACTTGTAACAAGTTACTACCCAACACTGTTGTCAATTCTAAATCTTCCAAATTGAAGGAATTCAGAATTTATATCATCAAAATTACAGAAATTTTAAGTTGTCAAAAATAAAAACTCTTCAAATTTTTTAATTTTTAATTTCTCCAATTGTGAAGAGTTACAATTGAAAATTCTTGAATTTTAGAAAATATAGAATTACATATTATTCAATTTTCAAGATTTGTATTTTAAAGGTTTGGAATTTTTCTGTTCATTTCCATGTTATGTACACTGAGAGAAATCGCAAGAGATTAATTCACGGAACTGCTCCTGATTTTATAACTAGCTTTTGCCGTGAAACAAAAGCCGTGATTTGTGATTTTCGATCTCGGACTTCGTGATGCAGCCCTTGCTTTTAAAAAAGCAACGGTCCTGTCACTCTCAAGGTCTCGAATTTTATGCTTTGAGATTATAGATTCCGATTCTTTAAAGCACGGATCTGAACATCATTTTATTTCACGAAGTCGGAGAATTCATATACATATTGAATTCGGTGTCCTTATTTCACGTAAAAATTGTTCTTCTAAAAACACGCGCTTCCGTGAACTCAGATCTCGCCATTTTTCTTTGAGTAGTTTTGAATATTTTTCAAATAGTTCAATTTCGAAGGTTTACAATTGAAAACTCTTCAATTTTAAAGACTTATAAATAAAATGTCAATATTACAGAAATTTTCAATGGTAAATTTTCAAAATTAAACAATCTTCAATTTTAACGATTAGCAGTTAAAAATTTTTGAAGATAAAAAGTCAAGATTTTTTCAATTCAAAATCTTCCAAATTGTTGACATTACACAATTGAGGGTCTGGATCGAGAAACTCGCTCAGCGCTTGAGATCGGGTAAAATTATTGTCCAAACGTCTGGGTGGACGGAAATTTCAAAAGTCAAAAACTTAATTTTTCAAAATTATATGCTTGTAGATAATGACGGGGCTGAACTTTTTTCTATTTTCGAGTTTTTTGATCGGATGATTATTTTTAATAATAAGCCTAATAAACTAAA
>CAKNXH010001097.1:37582-80505 GCA_932178445.1 Andricus quercusramuli
CGATTTATTTCTTAAAAACTAATTGAATTTGGGGACACATTTTTTTTTAGTTTATTAGGCTTATTATTAAAAATAATCATCCGATCAGAAAACCGAAAATAGAAAAAAGTTCCGTCCCGTCATTATCTACAAGCATATAATTTTGAAAAATTAATTTTTTGACTTTTGAAATTTCCGTCCACCCAGACGTTTGGACAATAATTTTACTCGATCTCAAGCGCTGAGCGAGTTTCTCGATCCAGACCCTCAATTTTTAATTGTAAAACTCAAAAGATGCATAATATTTATTTATAAATTCAATGTTCTTAAATTTTGAAGGGTTACAATCGAAAATCTTTTGAATTTTGTAAATATAGAATTGCAAATTATTCCATTTGCAAAATTTATACAGTGAAATCTCACCTATTTCAAGAGCGTAAAGTCGTAAAGTGATTTTTGTCAAGCGACTTTCATTGGCTGCCCCGGCCTTGTATCGATGTGCGCGATGTAAGCATGTTCACGCATTTGCGCAATTAGCATGTCAGTGTTTTTCAAGTGTTTTTGTTGACGCACCACGTGACAAATATAACATTTCCTCGAAATAGTACAGCTTGCCAAATTAAACTCAATATAATATAATCAAAAAACGACTAAAATATTTCGCGTAATATTGAGTTTTGTATCATGACGTCACGGTCATGCTAGGATAGGTGAAAATGTCAGGCAGGTTAGCATAGTTGGCACATCATGACATGGGGCTACATACGTCTTTTTGGAGAAAATATTCTAAACTTAAAAGTAAGTTACAAAGGTCTAAATAGTAATAATAATTCTCAATTGTGGAATGCATTTGCGCAATTCTGTTTCATCCTCTTTTCGGTTGTAGACCTTGCACTCTTGCAGTTTCACGAAATGCAATCAACTATCCGAAATTTGATCTAGATTCTGATCACATGGATCTGATACAGTAACCTCAAATTTTGGATATTTAATTTTATTCCATGAAACTGAAAGGTCAATCGACAAAAGAATGGAACATGACTGAGATAATACATTCTACACTTAAAAAATATTACTATTCTGACATTTATGACTTACTTGTACGCTTAAAATATTTTCTCCAGAAACTCTTATGCATTCCCATGACGTTATGCTAAAATACTCAATTCAAACCAATGAGGGCTTCCCGCTCTTTGGGCCTCTTAATAATTGGGTCAGCTACTGACGCGGGCGAGAACGTACTGGGGGAAATAGGTCGAAATAGGTATTATAAAGTAGTTTTTAGTTTTTATTTTATTATAAGTAGTTTCTAATTTATCAAAAATTAATTATAAAGTAGTGATGGGAATACCCTTAGCCCCTGGGTTGTTACCCAGGTAATGACAAAAAATTTGGGTATCCAAGCGATCAGGTAATACCCGGGTATTTTCAAATAGGTTCAAAACTCGTTTTCAAGTTTTAAACACGCCTAATTTTATTGTATTATTATTATTATTTTTTTAGAAAATGGTAGTAATATATGTATTAGTAATTGAGATTGAAAAATTAAATAGTCTGAATATAATAAAAGTTGATCCAACTGGAATTTGTTTATCATTGTGACACATAGCTAAAGTAAAAATGCTGAGAAGATATAGTTGGGTCTGGCCATATGATGAGGAAGATGATAAAAATAGTGTATTTGTCAAGTGCCAAATTTGGTAAATTTTGTTAATTTGTTAAATAGGTTTATCGAAATGAGGGGTGGGGAAGTTAGGGTAAGAGAGGAGTAGAGAGAGTGAAGGGAGAGAATATAGGGAAAGTGATGGGAAGTAAGGGGAATTGATGGGTGAGGGTGAATTAGGGGAACTGAGGGGTGGGGGAGTTGGTGAACTGGGGAAAATGTGCGTAGGAAAGTGGGGGAAAAAGGTGGGAAGTACGGAATAAGAGGAGAGGGGAAGTGAGGGGTAGGTAACCATGGGTAATGTGGCAAGGGGAAGTGGGGAAATAATAATAATAATAATAATAGATCTTTATTAAGATGCCAACAACATATACAAAGTATTCAGAAAATATTAATAGAAGGGCAGTTAAAGGGCCGAGGTACAGCTTAGAGCTGAATGAGGGTGAGTAGGGGTAATATTTAACTAATTTTTTACAGAAAACATATTATGTCATGGCTCGTTGATTTTGATTCAAAAAGCCAAAAACAAAGAAGAAGGAGGCATAAAACATATGTTCCGTACATACAGCTTCTAATTTTAAATGATCCTAGAGTCAGATAAATAAATGATTGTTATGTTGATCTAACATGATGAGAATTCGACATTCCAATTCAAACTAGAGAATTTCTATTCAATTGAAACTATACTTTAAATGGAAACAGAATTTGTGGTAGAATAAAATCGAGAGACATTGATTAATCAGTGGATTTGAATCCTTCTCGAAACTGTTTTGCACACTTAAATCAAAAAAATTTCTAAACAAACTAAAATTTACAAAAATATTTTGTTAAAACAACTTTAAAATGTAGATTACTGCCGTCCTGATGATGAAACTGTACAACTGCATTTTTACCAAAAACGATTTTTTATATGGTTGGACTCGTAATGAAAAGACGAATTTAACTATGCTAATCATTATTAAAAATTGTAATTAAATCTTGAGATAATTTGGTCTCAATCAGCATATATACAGCGATTTTCGAGAATTTCTGATGAAGCCACAATACATCTGCAGAAATTGTAGCATATCTGCACGAATTCCAGGATTTGGGATAGAGCTGCAGTAGGAAACTCGGAGGTTCTTCCTGTATTCGGCAGCACATCTGCGCAGATGTGTTTATTAGTAACGATTCTTGGCGATTTTGTGCATTCATATCTAGCATATCTACAGTTTTGCATATAAATCATTGGAATTCGCTATTCTGTTTGTTTTAATTAAAAGAGTATGTCTGATTCATCCAAGAACAGCCCTTTTTTTTAACTCTCATACGTTAAAAGGTACAGATGCAAACGCGTTTTATTGAATATCTCGGTTCGTTTCAAATGAAATTGTACAGTTTCTTCATCAGGACGGCAGATTAGTCCACCAAATATTTTTTTGCTCATATAATATTACCATATTATATGGTTGAACCAACAAAATTTTGGTTCATTCAACCAAATCGTTTTCTGAGTGCATTTTCCAAAGACAAATCTGAAATATGGATTATTAAAAAGCGCGCGAAAAATTGAAAAATATATTCAGAACAGAAGGCACCTGAAGGAAGAGAATAAGAGGCTGTACGCAAAATGAATGCCGGATGTAAATGCCAAGTAGCTAAGTACGTACTCTCTTTTTTCTCCTCTCCTCTCGTCTCTTCCTTCTTTTCTTTTTTTTCTCTCAACTCCCTTCAAATTCCATCTTCCTCTCTTTATACTCGTTTCCTCTCTTTTTAGCTCACTCGCATTTCGACAGCCGCTTTTTGATAAGTACCTACGCATTGCTAAGAGTGTGTCTACCGCCTGTACGATGCGAGGCGAAGCGGAAAGATCAAGCAGCTGACGATGAATTTTTATGTCAAAGCAGGACTTCTCCCTGATGCAGGAAATCTCTACGAGGCATTCTACCGATTTCATAGGGAGCTGAACCTATCGAATTAAAAACTCTCGATTGCAAATTAGAGAAGACTTGTTATTTTTAAGGACAAATTTCTAGTCAGGAATAAGTGTGAAGAAAAATAGTTTATAAGAAATGTGAGATGAAGAGTGTCAGTAGATTGAGAAACACCTGAAGCCAACGATCTTGGATACTATCGGGCCCTTGAGAAGAGCTTTAAGTTAAGGATGTGATTAGAATAAACATAAAGAGTATGGATATTACTGTGAGATTATCAGTCAGAATGCGTATTTTTGTGTGACCTATGACACATGATGACTTTGTGAAGCTTTTCGCCTGGGGTCATTACTAGAGAGAGACTGATCAACTATCTGTGTCGGAGCGATGTTGCGAAACGAACGTGTAGCTTTAATAATCATTTGGGAGTTACAGATGGTTCTTGAATGTACCTCCTTCTATAACACCTCCCTATTCTCATATGAGTTCCTTGATCCCGACAGTATAACAAGACTAGAACCGAGTGAGTTACGCTAACTCCAGAATTCTTAATGTTGCAATTATACCATTAAGCCATTTCCCTTTCGGGGTAGGCGTGACTTGCTCGGTTGGAAAGTAGTGGGATAGGTATATAGGTGTAAAGTAGGTCGTTATATGGTATAAGGTAGATAGTTATATAGGTATATGTGTTATGGTATAGATATTTTAGATTGATCTGGAGTTTTCGTGTTATTTATTCAAATAACACGTTCACTCCGCAACACTGCTCCGACCCAGGTTGCTGATCAATCTCTCTAGCGATCACCCCAAGTGAGGAGCCTCACAAAATTGTTATGTATGGTTCCCCACTTGGGCCCATTAGTATCCAAGGTCTTTGTTTCAGGCATCATTCACTCTATTGTCACTCTGCTTATAAACTATTTGTCGCCACACATTTCTGTCCTAGCATACTACTCTAGCTTCCTTTACGTCCATGCATTTCTTCATGCAAGCTCTTCTGTTCCTATGACTTCTTATGTCTCTTCGGATAAATGTCTCATTTACAGATTCTAACCATTCTTTCGGCGGTCTATCTCTGGGCATTCTGCCATTTACTTTACCTTTATATACTTGCTTCGTCAGTCGTTCATCTTTCATTCTTTCAAGATGTCCGAACCATCTTAACTGATTTCTTTCCCATATGTCAACTAGCGTGTCTCCTGTACCACATTCTTTGAGGATTATCTCGTTTCGGACTTTGTCCATCAGTGTTTTTCCGCATATTATGCGCAGAGGTTTCATGTCGATCGCGTTGATTTTACTCCTGTCCTTTTCTTGACAGGTCCATGCCTCGCTACCGTATAGTACAGTTGGTACGAATATGGAATTATGTATGGCCATTTTACCTTTTTTTGATATGTTTTTATTCGTGAGGATGGCCCCTGCTCTACCGATAACCTGCTTACCCTTATTTATGCGCCTATCTAATTCCCCATCTATTTTTCCGTCGCTAGTGAATAGACTACCTAGATATACGTACTTGTCAACTTGTTCTAATCTCACATCATTTAGGACAATGTTGCATATTGTTTTCTCACTTTTTCCCTCAAAAACCATGACTTTCGTTTTATTCACGTTAATTTTGAGGTCCATGTTCTTCATGCTTGTGTTAAGTTTATTCAACATTCTTTGCAAGTCTTCGACTGATTCTTCCATAACAATCTTGTCATCTGCGAAAGCCAACCCACGTACTTTGACGGTTTCGAGATCTATACCTTTTTCGTTGAAGAGGGCAGTTCTTAGACACTTATCCATGTATGTGATAAATAGCCACGAGGACATAACGCATCCTTGTTTCACGCCTTGCATAATATCGAACCAGTCACTCAGTTTCCCATTTACCCTTACACTTGCTTTACTACCCGTATATATTGTTTTTTTTTTTTAATAATAATAATAATATATATAATAATCATGGAATAACTCTGTAAAAAAAATCGCTTAAGAAAAGAAAAATATCTGTCAATCTTCATTTTATTACGAATAAGTACAATATCATTTGATCGCGAAGCGTCCATAACTTTGGAAGCAAATTCGCAGTGAAGGTGAAAAAACGTGGTTAAAAGCACCTTTTATAACTTGGTCAACTTTAGACCGTTGTACTTCGTGGGAAAATGCATGGATTCTTTTGCAAAAAATCGAGTAGTTACCTTAAAGTTTTATTTGTGAGTGCGTTTTCGAAAAATTCTAAAACATTTATAACTTTGCTGTCGGTAGTAAATAAAAGCGAAGGGTGCTAACTCAGCTTCTAATCAAGCTGGAAGGCTCTACTGAGGCTTACAATTTAAAAAAAAAAAAAATCAACAAATTCAGTGGAAGATTTTTAAAAACAGTTAATTACATCAATAACACGCTATCGCACATTATGATTTTTTGTTTTTCTTGTGACTGGAGGCACAAAAGAAGTCGATGATACTTTCAGCAGGTTCCAGGGTATCGATGTGCAGCTTGATCCTTCGCCTCATAAAAGGACCTTTTTTTCTTCAACTTTCGTACATCTTGTACACGGAAAAAAAGGCTTTGTCATTTTAACAATCTAATAATTTGTTACTGAAAATAATGTTGTTTTATCAAATGACATGATTATATTGACAAATAAAACATAGTTAAAATAACAATGCCAACTTTGTTAATTCCATAACAAAACCTGTTTACTGAAATAATAAACTCACATTGTTACCATGAAACCAATTCATAACTAACAAAGTTATTTGTTACTCTGACAAACAGGATTATTTGTTACATTAAACATTATTTATTAAAATTGAAAATATTTCTTAATAATTATATATTATATTATATAAACAAATAACTTTGTCACTGTTACAAAGATTTTCCTAACAATGCCAACTTTGTTAATTTAACCCATTTTTTTTTAATAGTCCAATCTTTACAAATTTATTTTGTTGAAGTATCAATTTTTTTTTTTACATTGACAAAGTATTTTTTTCCGTGTAGAATGTGCCACGTGGGTCAACCGACTTTGACAATAGTGGACGAAAACCCCTTCAACGTATCGATTACAATTGAGGTAGACTACCGTAGAGAAAAAAAAAACAGAAAAAAATAATATGCAATAGCGTGTTACTGATGTCATTAACAAATTTTAAAAACCCACCACTGAATTTGTTGATCTTTCTTTTAATTTTAGGCCTCAGTAGAGCCTTCCAGCTTGATTAGAAGCCGAGTTAGCATCCTTCGCTTTTATTTACTGCCGACACCAAAGTTATAAATATTTTCGAAATTTTCGAAAACGTACTCATAAATAAAACTTCAAGGTAACTACTCGATTTTTTTCTAACGAATTCATGCATTTTTTCACGAAATACAACGGTCAAAAGTTGACCAAGTTACAAAAGGTGCTTTCAACTACGTTTTTTCACCTTCACTGCAAATTTGCATCGAAAGTTATGGATGCATTGTGATCAAATGGTATTGTACTTATTTGTAATAAAATGAGGATTGACAAAATTTTTTTTCCTTTTTTTAAGCGATTTTTTTTTCCTTGAGTTATTCAATGATTTGTAGAGTGGCCAGGATTTATGAAACAGATAGTAGTAGCGAAGTACCATCAGGTCATGCGTACCTGTGTGTGGAAGGTGGGCCAACATAATAATAAGAGGTTATGATCCCGGACAAATGCAAGAGCATTGTTTTAAATGGTCGGACCAACTCAGGAGGGACATCCTTACATGTTAGCAAAGAAGGTCACCGGCGGGAAGAGGATTCATGCAGAGGTTACATGAACGTTGAGTCAATATGCACCCGGAATATGCTGACAAAACGCCTCAATATTCAAGAGATCAGGTATCCTTTTTGCGCACAAACAGATATGAAGCTCTTTATCAGAAAGAAGCAAAACAACATCCTCCAGCGAACGTACCACCCATTCCAGCAAGACCACCTTCGCAGATAACAGATAATGCCAACATGAGAACTAGGAGATCAAAAATCCACCAAAAAGTCTCTATAAGAATGGACAAATTAGCTGAAGCTAATACTGCTCTCCACGATATGTTCCCCGAAGATGTTAATCTCTGGAATCTGTAATGTGTAGTTTACGAGAAGGCGGTCTCCTTGCTTAGCGACAATAGAAGTAATGATACTTCAGTAACGCCTGAGTGAGACACACGAGAGCATGGCAAACTGGCACAGCTTCAGTTTAAAATCAAACGGCGAGAACGCATGCATCAAATGTGCAGTGCGTGATTTTGCTACATAACATCAAATAAAATATTCACTCCAAAACTTAGGGCACTTGCTCGAAACCTAAGGAAAGCAAATCACACGCTGAGAAAGTGTAAACTGTTGACCATGAAGCAACACTGGACGCAAAAAATAAGATCTCTTTTAACAGCCGTAGAGCGCCTTGAACGGCGAGTAAATTAGATTCAGGAAAATTCCACCTTCTCTACTCATCTTTCCCGTCTGTTCCAAAAAAACGTCATGTGCCGTTGAAAAATCGCCTAGTCGAGAAGAGATTCAAGTCCTCTGGGAGCAAGTAAATGGAGATACTACAATCAGCTAAATGAAGACGCCAAGGGCAAGGGTTACAAGGTCCAGAGGAAGAGTGTCCATTAATAACTGCTAAGTAGTGAAGAAAATTATCTCTGGAAATAAGAACTTTTCAGCGCCAGGGCCAGAAAAAATCAACAACTTTTGGTGGAAGAAGTTCACTTCTACGCACCAAGATCTAGCTCGTTTATTTACTAGTTTCTTAAACGGAGAATAACCCGTCCGGAGTGGTTAGTGGAAAGACGCACGATACTGATCCCTAAGTCCAAAGATTTGTCTAGTCCAAAAAACTACAAACCCATGGTTTGTTTAAAATAAACACCAGCTAAAATCTATTCACTGGCATCCTCAAAGAGAGGATATTAACATCTATCGAGCCGGTATAGGGTGCAATAGTTGAACAACGTCGAAGCAAGGGAGGGCTGGTAGGTTGCAAGGAGAATCTGTTAATGGACAGGTGTATAACCCAGGACTGATGAAGAGCTGATGCTCTTACGGCGGACAAGATTTGTCATAATATCTGACAAAAGACAAGTGACTACCAGCTATGTTACATACAGGGTGTCCACGCCAGGGCTTACCAAAAAGTATGCAACCCGCTATACACGGTCATAAGAATAGCATTGGCGTGTAAGACGGGTTGCATAATTTTCGGTAAGCCTGGGCGTGGACACCCTGTATAAGAGGGGCATCTTCCAAAGAGACTCTCTAAGTTCAACACATTTCTGCATTTCCCTCTTGCCTCTATCTATTGTGCTTCGGGGCAAAAGCTCTGGATACCTATATGGCCCGCCGAACAAAAGAGAATATAAGGTCAACCGCCTTTTATACATGGACGACCTTAGACTCTTTCCCTGTTCAAAAGAGGACCTGGACATCCTTGTGGTCGCTGTAAATAGGTACTCTAAAGCGATTGGCATGAGCTTTGGACTGGAAAAGTGTGCCTGAGTTCATCTACACAAAGGAAGACTAGAAACTCTTCATCGCGTGACGATCAGGATGTTCAACTCATAGGTGGAAATACCATTCAACGTCTTGGCAATGGAGAAGCATATGCATATCTTGGAATACCGAAAGCGGAAATCCAAGATGTGATAAGATAAGATCTAAGCGACCAATATGCTACCCGTTCCTATACTGCTCTACACGTACTCTTCCGTACTTCGACACTTGTATGGTGTTGATCTAATTCCCGTCTTGCCATACGCCCAGGAGAAACTCGAGTCCATTGTGGAGAATGATCAGTGTAAGATCTACTAGAATTTCTCATTCTCCACCACTCAACGTATGAGTGCCTGGTCCTTCAAGATCTGAAGACGAAGATCATTTATGTGATTGAATTTTCGGCACCAGCCGATGGTAATATCGCGGCAAAGGAGGAAGAAAAACGGGCGAAATATCAAACACATATTTTCGAGGTGAGCAGGCTGTACAAAGGCTACAAAGTCCATCTTATAGTACCGGCTTCCCAGCATCAGGCTCAGTCCATCGCAAGCCGAATGCAAAAAGCTGTTCTTCTGGGATCACTTCATCTGATCCGTCAACACTGTTCCTTTTTTTACGAGGGAAGGTGGAAAATGTGCTAACACACCGAGAAGGGTCTGCACTTGTCGGTAGTGTCGGCATATTGATATCATCACTACAATGATCTTAATATATATAAATATACACAAATATCTTAATTCGATCTTTATAGTGATGCTACCAACCACCGACTAAAAACCACCACCCTTTCTCCTTGGCATGATTCCCCCGGAACCGCTTTCGCATTACTTCAGGGGGTGCCGTTTTTTCGCTGTGCCTCGGCCTTCATTCTTTTTGCCATCTTGGTCTACTTCTGGTGAACTGGGCTTTTTGTCGGACCTGCCCAGCTACGATGTTAGCTTGCACGTCCAAGAGGCTTCCTCAGCGAGGCTGCCTGTCTGAACGCCAAGCATCTCCTTGTCCCTGAGCGATGGTCTGTCCGGGGCTTATCTTCCTTTGCGGCGCAGATGTAGCACTGCGGTGTGCTTTCGCATACCCCAGCTTTATGCCCCTCTTTGCCGCATCGCCAGCATGATTTGTTCCTATCTGGACCTTCGCAGTTCGCTGCCATGTGGCCGAAGCCTGGGCAGCGGTAGCACCTTACTGCCTCCGCCTTCTTGTGCACACGGCAGGATACCCACCCCACCTTGAGGTGTCATATGCACACCAGACTGATAGCCAGATCTTCTGCCAGCTCCACGAAAGCCTTCAGATTGCCTCTGAAGGGTCTTTTCGTGAGGCTGACCCTGATGACACCAACGGGTTTGCCGAAATGTTTCCGAACGGCTTCCTCTACTTCTTCTGCATCTGTCGTCGTATCGAGGTCCAGAATCTCGACCTCGGTGCGTGGGACAAGCTCACGTACGCTACCCCCGTCCCCAACCGCCTCCGTGATGGCAGCCGACAGCTCAGCTCTGCCCTTTGATGCAGGTCCCAGTTCTACTAGAACCTTACCGTGTTTGGTTTGCCTGACCCCCTTGATTTTTACGTCGAAGGCGTCAGGTTTCACCTTCTTCTTAAGGTCCTTGAGGACCGTCGCGTAGTTAAGTCCCTCGATCGGTTTGATAATGACCGCCTCGGTTCTAGCTCGCATCTGCCTCTTCTTCCGTTTTGGCGCAGACTCTTGCTTTTTTTTACCTTTTTCGGTGTCGAGGTCGTTGGCGCTGGAGCGTTACGTTTCCTCGGCTTTTTGCTTCTCGGCTTGGAAGAACTTATCTCTACTGGACTCAGGGTGGGCTCCCTCTCTCGCTTCCTGTCACGGGGAGTGGAAGCTGCCACGGCTTCCTCAGTCTGAGTGCTGCTTTCGTCTGTCTTCTTCTTCTTTGCCTTCTCCTTTCGGATCGTGGCTCTCGTTCTGACAGTTCGTCCAAAGTTCTCGATCAGATCCCTATGAAGCCGTTCAGTTATCATAGAGTGATCGCGCAGTTCGTTCATGAGCCGCTCCGCTCGTTCCAGCCCATCCCTAATTGGCAGCCACATATTCCTCTTTGTGCTGCTGAAGTACACCATTTCTTTTATGGTGCCTCGTAATTCTTCAAGGAGTGCATACGTCTCCGAGAGTTTGGCATCCATTTCTGCGATGTCCACCTTGTTCATCGGTACTTCGACCTCCTCCGTCACGTCCAAAGGGCCACCCAGCTCCTCACAGATGCTCCTGTCAAAGTACGATTGGTTCCCCCCAAAAGCCATGGAACCGGCACCGGCCACCGGGGCTTTCCCCCGATCGGAACCGGCGGGCAGATTTCTACTCCCTTGGGGTATTGTGTTTTTGTCCTACCCGTTCATAACTGGTTTCTTGTTCGAGGTTCCTTCCCCTAGCTGGTTTTTGTCCACCCCGGGTATTTGATTTCCCCGGTACCACCCATATCAACTTCTCTATAATAAGAAGTGCCCTGTCGAAGGTGTTCTCGCGTTGGTGTTGCGATAGGGCTTGAGATTTCCTCTCATAATTCTAAAGGCTATATTGGCTGTAGAATTGCTATTGACAGGGCTTCCCATGTCAGACAGGCAATGAACAAAGAGGAACACCAACGCTCATCAATTATGATGTAGAGTTTTTAAATATTTTAAAACACTTGTCGCTTTCCGAGGATCGTCTGGGCGCCCCTTATAGACCGTCCGCTGGGGGCCACAGCATGCGGGATAGTGGTGATGGTCAGCTGCGACATGGTCAGATAGATCTCACTAATCAAACAGCTGGCCAGCAAGTGGGATACCACAATGAAAGAGGAATTAATGCGTCTCTATTATGAATGTGCGAAGTTTGAAACGAAAAGCGAAAAAGGATACAACTTCAGGACGAAGTTTGGTGCAAAGTATCCTTACATACAGGAAGTTTTAGTAAGAAAACGTATCTCTGAAGTAAAGGACATCAGAAATAATCTTCTTATCCCAGAAGACCGAGCAATCACAAAGGGTCTGCGTGCTCTAATAGAACACCTGAACATCAAGGTTTTATCTAAGCATTTAAACGTAACACTAACTGTATCAAAGATGAGAACTCTTATGTGTATTGTGCAGCTGCGGCAGTTGTGTTTTGCCGCAGAACTAGGCCTTCAAATACAGTCTTTGCCCCAGGATGGGATTGAGATCTACCATGGGAAATCAGGTTGGATATGGATGTCAGCGAAGTAAGGTGCTAATTGGGTCCATTGACTTAATATGAGAAATGTAATGGAACCAGAAAGCTGATACACCATGTTACTAAAATCAACCACCCACGGTACTTCGAGACATTGACAGCAGCATTATTAGATGAGATTATAGACTACCAACTATTTGATGTTCTCACTGATAGACTGCTTTCAATTTGTTTGGCATCAGGTAATTTGGTACAGACAAAGTAGTTCAAGACGGCAGGAAAATCGAACCTTTCAGACAGATGAAAAAAACTTCTACCGTTAACTGCCTGTAAAGCAAAATAACTATAGCAAGAAACGAACAGAAGCAAAAAATGCCCTAAATGTAGGACTCTTAACAGAATGGATGTCTTTCTATAGGTAAATTCAAGTGCCTGTTTTAGAAAACGAAGCTTACTTCTTATACTGGGATGTCACTGTCCATAGACCCGACATCATGATGCGTGAGAATAAAGGTGGAAGAGTCTATACGTCATTGACATTGCTTATCCACTTAAACGGAATTTGCTGGCAACCTATGCAACCAAGATGCATAATTATTATAGCGGCCTAAGACATGAAGTAAAGACAATATGGAGGAATGTTGAGCATGCATCATCCTATTGTGATTTCGGCTTCAGGCAACGTGCACGCAAGATGCTCTGAACATCTTGAATATTTAGGAGTCAGTATAGGGTACTGGCAGCAGCTCAGAAGGCGGTTTTATTAAATACCTGTCGTATTGTAAGGAACCTCCTGGACCATCAAGGAGTAAGCGACTAAAACCCTATGGAGTGGTAGATGTTAGCTCTAAGAAAGCATCCAGAGGCGACCATTTTCACCTTCAACGCTCGCGGACGTAATGCAATGATAACAGGGTAAAAGACAAACTCCAAACTACACCATGCTCCTAATTTTGTACCTACTACAACATTATCGCAAAAGATTTCAAACATCGTAATAAATTAATTTATAACACCTTCATCTCATCAGGCACTTGACTTAGTCCGTGGCTTATGATGAAAAAACGGGTTCAGCCGAGAACAAGTTGAAAAAAAGGTATTTGAGAGTGGCCGTATAGATAAGGGAAAACCTAGACGTCCGGGAAAAATAAGAAAGGGGCAAACTTTGTCTAGCCATATATCGGGACCTATTATAGTTAGAACACTTTATTTTTTAGTTTTGCTCGGGATTTTTTATTTTATTTTTTATCT
The DNA here is from genome assembly GCA_932178445.1 of Andricus quercusramuli. Taxonomy (NCBI): domain Eukaryota; kingdom Metazoa; phylum Arthropoda; class Insecta; order Hymenoptera; family Cynipidae; genus Andricus; species Andricus quercusramuli. The sequence goes on from CAKNXH010001097.1 coordinate 51,048, forward strand.
GTGAAGTATATATCACGTAATATGTACTTAAAATGGGATTTATAAAAAAACTTATTTTTAGGACGTTTCCGTAAAGTTTCAAAGGGTTCCAGTTCCCACTCTGTCCAGCAAACTTAGGGCCTTCTTTCAATCCTAAAATAAAGAGAAAAATGCACGGACAGCTAACCTAATCGAAGCACTCGCTTTTCCGACGTGATTACTGGATTATTATCAAGGATAATAAATTTAAAATTTGACAATGTTACATTTTTTTTAATTGTCATATTCCATGTATAAAAGATGCGATGTTAAAAATTTAATTGTATTGTCTTGTATTTCTACTTCCATTTTTTTATTGTTTGAAATTCAACTATTTTGGTAGGAAATTAACTTTTTCTTGATCATTCAGATTTTTATATTGAAAATGTAACTCAAATATTTCTTGGTTGAAGATTAAACCATTTTCTTCAGAATGCGTTTTTTTGGTCAAATCCAGCTGTTTTTTAATTGAAATTAAAGTCGTTTTTGGATGAAATACTTACTATTTCATAATAAAATGAAAATTCATTTTTTTTTGTTATAAATTGAACTACTTGGTTGAAGGTTGAACCACTTTGTTAAAAAATAACTTTTTTTTTTTAAATTCATCTCTTTGTTTTGAAGTTGAAATATTTAGTTGAAAATTGATATTTTTGAATTGAAAATTCAACATCTGGGATATACGTTCAACTTCTTCGTTAACTTCTTCAACTGTTTTACAGTAAATTCTTCTTTTGGCTTGAAAGTTCAACAACTTGGATGCATTACAAAAAACGTCAGATTGAAACATATTCAAAACTATTTCATTTTGAATGATGAAATCCGAGGTTGTTGCAAAGCAGATTTCCAGAGAACAACTCGTGAATGCGAAGCAATACTTTTTAATCTGACTTATCATTCTAGGTAAGAGAACCTCATAAATACGATATGATCTTTCTAATAGTTGAAATTCATTCGAAAAGCAAAATCGAATCGATTACGTTTCGTAAACACAGCTGGTTGCCCTCATCAGATCTGCATAAAAAACGTATTAAAATTGTGAGAACAAAGCCATATAATGTAATAAACAAAATATATAAAAATATAAGAAAAAAACACCTTAACATATTTTATTCTAGGAGGAAATCTTTCCTTGCCGATGTGCCGCTTATTTCGATGTTTATGTTTATCCAATCCTTTACAGTAGAAACGGCCTCAGGGCCAAAGTTTTCAAGAATGTACCGTAGAAACATATTTAAAAATGATAAGAGACGAAATATTCGTCAATGCGTCCAAATTCAATTTATAAGAAGAAATAAATTTTCTTTTTTTTACGTCTGGGAAAATTTTTTATTTTAGATTTCTACTGTAAAGGACTGGATACACATAAACAACGAAATAAGGGAGTCATCGGCGAGAAAAAATTTCCTCTTGGAATAAACTATTCCAAGGTATTCTTATATTTTCAATGTTTTCATATATTCTGTTCATTACATTATATTGCTTCGTTCTTACAATTTTAATACGTTTATTATACAGATCTGATAAGGGAATTTTTTGTTTCCGAAACATAATCGATTCGATTTCGTATTTTACATTTTCAACTATTAGTCTGAAAGATGTCGTATCTTTTTTAATTGAAAATATAACTACTTGGATAAAGGTTCAACTTCTTTGATGAAAATTTATTTTTTTGTTTGAGGTTTATATTTTCGAGTTGAAAATTCAACTGTTTTTTAACTTGAAATTTCAACAGTTTGGATGAACTTTGTTTCTTGACTGAAAAATCAAATATTTGGTTAAAAATTTATTTTTTTGTTTGAGAAATTCATCAATTCAGTTGAAAATTTGCATATTTTCTTGGAAATTCTTTTTGTTTGAAGTTATTTTTTTTAATGAAAATTTAACTTCCCTGTTTGGTTAAACATTTACTTTTTTAGTCTTTTTTGTTTTATGATTCATCTTGTTTGGTAGAAATTTCCTCCTTTTTATTTGAAATATCTACTGTTACATTTTTTGTTTTGTAGGTAGAAAATTCAACTATTTTTAGTTACAAATTGAATCATTTTGTTGAAAATTTATTTATTATTCTGTTATTAATTGAACTATGTAGTTGAAAATCCAACTTTTTTGTTGTAAATTCATTTTTCTTCTAAAAAAGTCGTCTTTTTGGCTTGAGAATTTTATTTTTTGGTTGAAAATTAAATTGTTTTTGGTTGAAGTTCAAGCTTTTCTAATTAAAAATTTGATCATTTGGTTGAAAAATGATCTTTGTATGATGAACATTCAACTATTTGGATAAAATTTAAATATTTTGCTGAAAATGTAATTATTTTGTTAAGAGCTTAACTATTTTGTTAGAAAGTAATCTTTTTTGGTCGAAAATTCAACTGTTTTGTTGAAAATTCGTCCTTTTGTATGGAAAATACATCTTTTATGGTAGACCCGTCATTTTTTATATTGAAATCAATAAGTTTAAAATTTTTATATTTTAATGAAAAAACTTTTATTTCGTTCATAAAATATTCTATATGTTTAGATTTTAGAATGTTACAAGATTAAAATGCTGGCCTTTGAATATTGATGGTAAGGTAAATTGAAAATCAATCAAGGAAAAATCAGAGAAATTTAAGGTGATTCAAATTTAATTTCTTTTCCAAACTTGATAAAATTCCAATTTACTGAAGAACTTTTCGCTTTCATGGGACGTGCACCCCACTTTCTCTGCCTGAAATATCTTAACTTGGGCTAAGAGTACCTTCAAAAATGATTTTTCAGGACATTTTTTATTGAAATGACCTGCGCAACGGGGGGTGTGCGTATTACGTGGTTAAAAAATGCCAACAAGGGGATCGTCACGAAGAGCTAGGGTAGCGATCGAGCTCTTGAGCACGAGCCGAGAAGAAATGCGGGGAGAACAATGGACAGAGGTAACCAGGAGCTGGTGCTGTGTCATCCCGGTGTCTGAGTCGAGCCCATCTCCTGCGACGCGGTAACGAGGTATGTGCGTCAAGTATCCGTAGGGGTGCGGGGCCGGGGTCAGATTCTGCTACCCGGCTCTAATTACCAAAAAAAAGACCACCCATGAACTGAAATTCCTTCTCTCGTTACAGACTACAGGTTCCGACAACCACTTCACGTTTGTAAGTAAAAAGTTCAAATTAAAAGGTAAAAAGTCTTCTAAATACAACTTTCGCTACCAATATTTCGTAATTTCAATTCGTGACGTTCCACGTTAGGCAACCTGCTTACCCGTGGAACATTTTCTCCATCCTTTATCACCTACCCCCCTCTAAAATGTCTAAGACCTTCCTTTTCAGCTTTTTGCCTCCTCCCCTACTTTTATACTACTCCTCCCTCGTTCATTTACACTATCTCTCCTCCCCCTTCAGCGGATTTACAGCTACATTAACAATCCACTCTTTGTATCTTACCTACTAGGCTACTATTATATACTCTATAATCCTGTACTATTATACTCTATAATTCAAGTCTCTTCTATATAGCACCTTCGTCGCTCTCTTGCTTCGTTCTTATCTTCTTTCTTCTCCTCATACCATTCCTACCAGTCCGTCCACCCTAATCCAATTGCCTCTTTCCCTATACCCCCCCCCCCTCTCCTAAGAACTTTCACCCTGTCCTTAATAATACGGTCCCCCTTTCAATCACCCGAGTCCTCCAATTCCCCCTCCATCCCCTTACCATCTCCCTCACATCGCATATACATCTGTACCTCCCCTCCGCCCTATCTTCTATTTACATAAACTTTCCTCTCTGGGTTCCTAACTCTCTCCTCATAAGCTTACCGTCTAATCCTCACTACTTGTACCAATATAACGCCTGTAGTCTCCGACCCTCCTCCTTCACCCCTTTCGGCCCACCTTTCCTCTAACTCTCCTATCCCCTTGGTCACTCTTGTCATTTGTGTTTATCTTCTACTCCCCTTTCCCCTCTCTCCCTTCTTCCTTTTTTCTATACTGCTATACTGGGCAGATTTTGAGACGTGGAGGGAGGGGTAATACAGAATATTACAGGGGTAATACAGAATATTACATCACCTGTAAGTGTGTCAATCTGGGGGGGGGGGAGCAGGTCCAAGCTTAAGTGATGATGTGTAATGAAGAAGGGCAGGGGTGAAAAAATGTTCAAAATAGCGTGACATAGTTTTTGAACGATCCATTTGCCCCCTCATACCTCCTTTTTCACCTCTTCTCCTTAATGTATATCCCTCTATTTTCCTTTTTTCCCGTAAACTCGTTGCCCTCCCCTACCACGCCTTTTCCCCCTCCTCTTTCCATAGCTTACCCTATTTTGTCTCCCGCGTCCTCTCCATTTCGCCATTCCACTCACTCTTCTTGTCCCCAACCCTTTTATTGTCCCCACTTCCCCTTCCCTTTTCCCCTCTAACCCTTGCATCCTGACCCTCCTGTACAATTCTGAAAGTTTGAACAGGGTGGCAACTGATCCGGGAAACCAAGGATTTTCTGAGACCTAGGAAAACCGAGAAATGATAGTGAATTTCTTTTTTGATCGGGAATTTTACGAAATTTTTCGAAGGAAAATCTATCCATTCACTTGAAATATGACAAATTTCATATCGCGTAATACAATGCTCAATTCTAAAATCTTTCACTTTACACAGTTCTCATTTTAGGTCTTCATTTTTAAGCGTTAATGAAATTTGAACGTTTGATTGAAACTTTCTTAACTATTTTGAATTAAAAAATAATTTCAAATTATAAGATTCTTAATTATATTAAACTAAACAATTTGAAACAGAATTTTTTTAAATATAGGAAACCTTGAATAGTTAAAATTTTCGAGTGCTAAATTTAAACTTTGAACATTATGATTTTAAGTTCCATTAAAAAAATGTTTAAGTTGTAAGTGAAAGTTTTGAATTTGTTTGTACAAATAACAATTGGATAATTATTAATTGGAAGCACCTTAAAAAACTTTTGAATTTCACCATTCTAATTTTAAAAGAAAGCGAAGAAATTTTGGTGTTTATTTTCTATCTGAATTGGAAGTGAATTTTTTTTATTTTTCACATCCTTATTGAGTTGAAGACTGGGAAATTACGTATTTTAAAAAATTTTTTGAGTTCAAGTCAAGGAAATTTTAGTTTTTAATTTTTGTTGAATTGACAGAGGGACATTCTATATTTTGCTTCCTCATAGAGGAAGCTTTGTAATGGTAAAATTCTCCAACAATTTTTAATTCATTTAATAAAACCTTCCTCAATTTAAAAATGTGTAATACATTGTTCTAAATGTGTATGTGTGTGGATGTCACACTTTTTTGTGAACACGATAACTAGAAAACGGTTGCAGATGAATTAATGAAATTTCGAGGGATTATTTTCCTCACTAATATCTTAAAACTGACCGAAGGATTTCTGAAAATATTTATTGCATTTTTTCTTAGCACTCAATAATATTTTCAAAATCGGTTTTTTATAGTAAAACTTTTTTCATTAACATAATTCAAAGTTGATGCAAGAACAAAAAAGATGTGTTGATTTGCGACGAATCGATTGACCTATACTATTAATACATTTTAATGAAGAGCAAGGAAGCTATGGTATTGCATAATATTTGAAAATACGGTTTTTTATAGTAAAACGTTTTTCACTAGCATAATTCAAAATTGATGCAAGAACGGAAAAGATTCCTTGATACTTTATTGAAAATTAAGGAAGTTATGCTCATTTATAATATTTGAATCATCCGTTTCAAACAGAACAACTTTTCTCATCGACATAATTCAAAGTTGATGCATGAATAGAAAAATTTCTCCGGGGGCAGTGCGAGAGACATTGAGAGAGATATTGCGCAATATTATGCATTCCAATTGGAAACGGTTCAGTCGGCCCTGAGTGTTTACTTTTCGATTCTCCCGATTTAGTAACAAGACTATTTGCAGGCAACTCCCGACACTGTTACTAAATCGGGGTCCGAGTGTACTTAGGTAAAAATTCGTTGTTTTTTTTTCTTGAAAATTAATTTTTTTATTTATTCTATTTTTGGTTGAAAATTTATCTTTTCCAGTTGAAAATTCAACTATTTGTTTAAGCATCCGGTATTTTGTGGAAAAGTCGTCTCTAGTGGTAGAAAATAAAGCTTTTTATGCGAAAATTAATTATTTTGTTAAATTCAATTATTTTTCAACTGTATTTTTTAGTTTATATATGAACTATTACATTTTTTTGATAATTCATCTTTTTTATTGAAAATTTTACTACTTGGATAAACTAATTCGTTACAGATTTATTTTTTTGGTTGAAGATTCATGATTTAATTCAAAAATTCATCTCGGTGGCTGAAAATTAATTGAAAAAAAATTAAATTCGTTTTTTGATGTCTGAAAATTAATTTTGTTAATTGAAAATTTTACTATTTTTTTGTTTGTTGAAAAATGATATTTTTTAGTTGCAAATTCAACTATTTGGTTGAAGATTCATGTTTTTTGCGTTAAAATTCAACTTTTTTTAGTTGAAATTTAATCTTTTTGGTAGATTGAGTAACGAAACTTCTGCCTTAAATTTACCAGACGCGCGTAACTAGATTCATCTAGTTGGCCCAACTAGACCTTTTTCTCCATGTGTCGACTGTTTACCAAGCATAGTACATAAATAATTTAAAATATTAAAATTGAGGAAGCATCTTAATATTCTTGACAAAATAGAATATGATATTTTGATATTCATGACCTATGACAAGTTTTGCTCTCAAAACGATAAAGCTGAACGCCTCTCTCTTTCACTTACAAATACACAAGCACTACGCATACCCATTCATATATAATATATAAACATGCGCTATTTATGCAATGCATGTGCATGGAGAAATAAATATATATAATTGTGAAGGATTGTAAAGCCAGGACGTTGGATGGTTGAGTTGTGAAGTGGAGGCAAGGAGAGCCCTTGTACACTCTTGAAGAAGAAGGCCCAGGTGTAGGTACTGGTACCCGATTCCTATCCCCATCCTATAGTATACTACACTATACTCAGTACTGAGTACTTAGTACTTACTCTACTCAACTTTCCACAGATCTTTCTCACTCTCTGACTTACTCCCTTTCCACTTCCTTTCTTTTTTTTTATTCATTTTTTTTTTTTATCAGAGAAATCCTTGTATACATACAAATTTTAATGTCCCAATTCAATTGCCTTTGATTTATAAAAGTGCAAAAATTTGGATATTGTCAATTTTGAAAGCATTGGAATAATTGTAAAGAAGATTTTCAATTGGCATTAGAGTCGATAATATTTATTTTTGTTCGACAATTCATTTTTTTAAAAAGGGCCGTAGCCGAATGAGCATGGACTTGGTGCCCTCGCTCGGATGTGATCCATATTGCAGAGGTGAGTGGCCACCCCTATGAGAAAAAGTTACCTCAACTATCAATTAACAAAAAATTTGTTTACAAAAGTTATAAGCAAAATTTGAAAAATCAAAAAATCAAATTTTCTCGATTTTGATGGTTTGAATATGTTACAAAATAACTTTTGAAAACTTCTTTGAGCACGCGAAGTATTACAAATTTTTGTTTGCATTTTTCTAACAACAGTGCATTTCAGTTTCCTGCTCTCAAATCTTGGAAGAAATTAACAAATAACTGTAGAAAAACGATAAACAACTTTGGTAGGTCATTATTGATAATATCTTTACACCATTTATCACTTTAACATTAATTAAATAATCGAACTTTAGGGGGATGGGCTGCACCTGTTAATATTAAAACAAGAACAACAAAAAAACAAATATTCACTTTTTTGCGAACCCAACAAAATGGGGTTGGGGGCTGCCGTCAAGGAAATTCGAAATTTTCGTTCTTTTTGGGCCACCCTATTCTGAATGCAGATTCCTGTTACCGTCATTGACCGACACTAGAAGGTTCGTATCTATGCTAAATATGCTTTCTATAGATAGACTATAAGTGGAAACTTCCAAAATTAATAAATTCTAACATTAAGCATTATGTTGAACAATTTAAAACTTTGTTTAAAACTTTAAGCATTCTCAGATTAGGATCTTAAAACTAAGATGTTAAAAATAAGGGAGACCGGGGCGAGATGAACATACGGGTCAAATGAGAAATTGAATTTTCTCTGAAAGTATGTGGTTCTTGTTGCTGTTCTTGTCAGAAATAACAGAAATAATAATATTCAATTTCTCGGAAACAAAAACAAATTTAAATAAAGTAAAAAATAAAAATGATTGAAATGTCAGCACTTGAATCCAGTTATTATATGGCATTTGGCATTTTAAAACGATGAGAAATTATTAAAAATAAGAGATAATATTTTAAATCTAAGGTTTTTTGCTAAAATCGATAATTTTCTAAGTATCACATGCCCTTAATGTAATAACGCATTTCCCATTTTCTGAAGTACTCCAGGTCAGAACTGTATAGGGGATGCCAAAGTTGCGTAAGGTCGTGTTTCTCCAGAAATTGCTGAAGAAGCTGCGATGAATGGACAGGTACGTTGCCGTGGCAATCTCAGAAGATTTTTAATGATCTTTTATGTGTACAAAAACATGAAAAATAATCTTCTATTAACAAAAAATAGTAAATAGTTAAGGTGCCTCATCTTGCCCCAATACGTATCTCGTCTCGCCCCAGAGCATGAGGCGAGATGAAGCATGTGCACAATATATACTTTTCATATTTTTATTGCAATTACTTATATTTAAAAAAAAACTATTATGTAGATTGCAAATATTTTCATGAAAATGATAACTAATTTAAAAGGTTCAAAATTGGAAAATTTTATTTGGAATTGGAGAATCTCGAAATTGAATGATTTCAGATTGAAATTCCGAAAATAGGACAATTTCAAAATAATATCAATATAAAGATTCGCTGTAGTGAATCGCCGCCAAGTAATGAAATAAAATCGATAATAAAATATACGAATATCTTTTCTCGAAAGAACGCTTGTTATCGTACATGTATTGGACATCTCAGATAAATATTCACAGATTTGTATAAAACTTTTTGGAATAAAAATAAATTATCGCAAAAAAATAACTTCCGCGCATAGAAACTTCATCCACTTTTTATAAACTGGACACAGCAGATTCAGAAAACGTAAAAAATGTATCATTTTTATCAGTCGAATCGACCTAGCTGTAGCCTATCCAATATTCAATCGATTTTTCCAAAAATTCCAGGATAAATTGTCTAGGTGAAGCTTCAGAGGCCTTTTTCAGAAAATTTGGATTTATTCATTATTTTTAGAGATGTTTCAGTTTTTATGCCCAAAATTAGACTTCTTAGCATTTCAATCGACATAAATTTTTCTATGCTATTTTACATGGGGGGGGGGGGTCAAAATCATTTCTTACGTAAGATATTTTTATGTCTGTGAATCACTAAAAACAAAAATTTAACAACTTGGTAGAAAATTCAAATATTTAGTCGAAAGATGAACTACTTTGTTAAAAATTCATTTTTTTAGTTAAAGATTCATAATTGCAGATAGGACAGAATCATAAGTTTTTGAAAATCCAACAATTCAACTGTTTGAAAATTCAGCTATTCAGTTGAAAATATCAACTATTGCATTGTTTGTTGAGAATTCAAGCCATTTGGTTGAAAGTTGAACTACTTTGTTAATTAATATAAAGACTATACTAAATCCGAAATGACTCCTGACCCCAATTCATCTTACGTAATTTTTGCACAACCCCTATAAATAATATTATTATAAAATAATCAATAGTTATCTGTATCCAGAAATCTATAAAATTTTATAATTTCAATAGATATTATAATTTTTGAGTAAGAGAATCTAAGATTCTAAAGCAACCAGATTGTAAATTGAAGTGATTTGAATTAGATTGCACATAAAGTGCCCTATCTCGTTGAGATTGGCGTATGTGGGTTTCGGATCATTGAGCAAGGATCGCACGCCATCCGCCCTAGAATCGTTATCTCGGCTTGCCCCCTTCTTTTTCATGAAATAAAGCGTTATCCGCGCCGGGATCTACCCCGTTCTATTATAATAGTAGTTGCGGTCTCGTCTCGTCTCGACTCTCTCTCTCTCTTTGCTTCGAGTTCCACATAAAGTTCCCGTCGCGTCGCGACGATGGGACACAATGCCGCCCTTACATCTCTCTCAAGTACTCGGATATCGCTCGGGGTTGCGAAAAAGACCCGAAAAAGACCGGCAAAAGTCCAGGAAATCCAATTTAGCCCACTCCATTTACAAGTTGCAAATATATTTGTTAATATTCCATTTAAATATTATTTAAAGTAATAACAAACAGAATATGCTAAATCCGCAAATGATATAGGAAAATGATAATGGATTAATCAGTATTTAATGATTAATCTGTGACATTCCACTAACTTACAAGTCAAGTTCACTGATTTATCAGTGAATTCCTACGAAATGAAAAGTCAAAGTCTCTGATTAACCAGTTGAAAACTTTACAAAAAGGTATTTTCGGAAGTGAGAACACTAAATAAAGTAATTAATCGTTTCCACTGATCAATCAGCAAATTTGACTGATTATTCAGTGGTATAAGTCATAATTCATTGAATAATCAGCCACATTCACTGATTGATCAGTGAAGCCATACTGAATGAAAAGTCAAAATCACTGAATAATCAGTTAAAAAACGTTACTGATTTGAATCCGTGATCTACTTCTCATTAATTTATATTTAGAAAGAAGATATACAAAAGGTAATTTTAGAAGTGAGGAGAGCAACACTGAATTAATTCATAAATCTTTCCCACTAATTGATCAGTGCATTTGGTTGATTATCCAGTGAAGTTTCACTGATTAATCAGTGCATTTCACTTTTTAACTTTCAAGGAGATTAATTGTATGATCAGTAGGGGGTTTCAGTGATCAATCTGGCAGAACCCACTTAATAATCAGTCAAATTCACTCCCCTCTCCTTTCCTGTCCCTTTACTTTCTCTTCGTTATCCCTGTTTCTACCTCCTCTACTTTTCCTGCTATGCCTCCCCCAACTTCTCCTACTTTCACTACTTCCTATCTCTACTCCACCCTTCTGTACAATTGTACATCATCACTTCCTCACGTCCCTTCCCGTACTTCCCCTCCCCAACTTACCCTCACGTTCCTACTACACATTTCCTGACTTCCCCTTATTCCTACCCCCTCTCTTTCCTTTCCCAGCCTTCCCATTCTTCCCCCTTCACTTTTCCTTCGTTTTCCCTACTTCTCCCACCTCTACCCCCAAACCTCTTCCCACGACTTACCCAACTTACCCTATTTGCCCACTCTTCTATAACTCTCTTCACCTACTTCCCCTTACTTACCTATTACCCATCCCCTGGCTTCCCATTCCGTTCTCGTTCTTTTCCTCCCCTGACTTCCCCTACTTCCGATCTCCTCAGTGTCCCTACTTCCCCCTCCCTCGTGTCCCTTTTCACTTTCTCTTTCTCTTTCACCTTTACTTTTTCTACTATCCTCACTTCTCCTCTCCACTCCACTATTCCCGAATTCCCCAGTCCACACTTCTCTTCTCCTACTTCTCCTCTCCTACTCATCCTCACTTCCCTACTACTCATCCCTTACTTTCTCGCACGTCGCCGCTCGTTCGCACTTCCAAGCCCCTAGCTTGCCTTACTTCCCCTTCCCTCACTTTCCCTACTTCCCATCCCTCTCTTACCTGTCCTTTCCCTTCCCTCAATCTCCCTACCTCCCCGCTCCTCACGCCCTCTTCTGGAGAAAAGTATGACAGACGGACGGACGGCTACTTGACGGCTACTTGAAACTATAAGGGTTTCTCCCCAGGGCTACGAAACCCTAAAAACTATTCAAGTTATGACTTTTAAGTCTTGAATTCGCCCTATAAAGTAACCAATCAGGAGCGAAGGAAAATCTTAAGCAAACAATCATTTTAGGGGGAAAGGGATAGGGAAATTGAGGGATACTGAGATACCTATGCTGGAGGCTTTTCTTTAAGTCTAATTTTTTCAGGGATGTCTCAAATTGAAGATTTTGACATTTTGAATTGAGATGAACGATACAAATCTCTATGTGATAGTTTTTTTTTCTTGTTTGTACCAGTGGTAGAAAAAAGAAGAACAATGAGAAAAATGGGTAAAATTTAGTATTTTCGTTCAATCCGATTTTCTTTGCTAATGTCTCAGATTGAAGCTCGTGGCTTCAAAATTACAAGTTTTCAGCGTGTCTACCCCTGCAAAACCATTCCTTGAGGTGGCTTTCCGACCTCTTTTCTCGAACTGTTTTTTTTATCTGAAAATTTAGAGAGTATTGCAGAAAATGTTGGAGTATTTCGACACATATAAGCACCAATATTCGTAAATTAGGAACTGATGGTGTCTGGCGTCTCGTTGACATGCAGCAATGGTACGTGACTAATATCTTACCCGGAGGTCCGTCGGTCCGTCTACTTGTCGGTCAGCCGTTTCAAACCTCTCTAACGTATCGCTTCAGTTTTTCATGTTATTTTCATTACTTTCACATTATTTTTAAATAAACCTGACTTTCATACCGAATACGATTTACTTCTTTTTTTATGTAACTAAGAGAAATCAATAAAGAAGCAGAACTGACGTTTGAATTATACATTTTAGATCGAAAAACGAAATTTATATGTAATTGAATCGCGACGAGAATTTTTATTTATTATGAAACAAGAGAATTCTGGGAGGAGGGAAGTAGAACTGAAAGACGAATACAGAAGGTATACTCGTAGGATGCGGGCTATCGGAAGTATCGACTCGAGTGTCTCTCTTTCTCTGGTGAGAATGAGAAAACGAGTCGAAACGCTTCATGCGGGCTGTAATGATCAATTACCGTGTCGTCAATTAATTATGAAGTAAAGTGTAATTAAGAAAGCTTAAGAGGGCTCTGGTGTCGCACTTTGATCGGAATTTTTAATTAAAAGGAAATTCTCCTCTAACACTGCAAATCCTTCAACCTTTTTTAGAATCTCGATAGCTCAATTAGAATTTGTCATTTACAAATTTCTTTGTTAAATTGTACAGTTTTGAATTAATTAGAAATATCACAAATTCATTGGTTGATTCATTTATGGACCTATTAAAGAATCTTTTAACTTCGAGAAGTACTTAAATTTTCAAAAATATCCCAAATACAAAGCTATATATAAATACCTTAGACCGTTTAGAAGTCTAACTAGTACTCCCTATTTGTAAACGGGCTCTATTGGGGAAAAATCGTTAGGGCCCTGTCGATAACATAACGCTGCGGCCACGAGGGCCCTACTGGACTTTCTAGTAGTGTTCTTGTGGGGGTCGCCCTTTCACAACCCTAACAAAAAAGAAGTGACCCTGTCAGGTTACATATTAATGAAATTAATATTATATTAAGTACAATTTTCAATTATTTTCGTTTGAAATTCTTTAAAATTTTGAAAATTGGAAGCCGCTGTAGTTGATTTAATTTGTTTAATAAAATTATTCAGTTTTTATTTTTTTTTTACATCTTCATGTCTGAAATCTTAATACTAAAAAAAAGAATAGATAAATAAATGTCTTCAAAAATAGTTAATTTCTCTATCTCACAGCCGACAAATGTGATGAACTTGGAAGAAAACGGTTTGCTAGGCCCCTATTTATAGGCCCGAAGACTGATTTTACTTGTTGGTTACTTTTACCCTCAGCCATATAGCGTACCCTGCTGGAATAAAAAAGATATAGATCCTATATTTTTGAATAATTTAAAATCTTTATGATAGGAATAGATAGAGAAAATGTATTCCATTCTATCTCTTTGTCAATCTAAATTCGCATCTATTTTTTCCAATCCTCTCTTTTCTATCTCATCCTATACTTTATCTATCCACGTCCTCGATCTATCCGCGTCAACCTTTTTCTATCTTTTTGTCTATATAAATTCACGACTTTCATTTGCAATCTCCTTTTCTCTAACTCATCCTACCCTCTCCTTCTGTCAACGTCAATATTTTTTATCTCTCAATCAATCTAAACTCCCTTTATCTTTTTCAATTTCCTTTTCCCTATCTCTTCTTATCCTCGATCTATCCGCGTCAATCTTTTTCTATCTTTTTGTCTATATAAAATCAAGTCTTTCTTTTCGAATCTCCTTTTCTCTATCTCATCCTATCCTACTTCTATTAACGTCAATCTTTTTCTATCTCTCCATCAATTTAAAATACCGTTATCTTTTTCAATCTCCTTTTCCCTATCTCTTCTTATCCTCTGTCTATATCCGCGTCAATCTTTTTCCATCTTTTTGTCCATATAAAATCACGTGTTTCTTTCCGAATCTCCTTTTCTCTATCTCATCCTATCCTACTTCTATTAACGCCAATCTTCTTCTATCTCTCTATCAATTTAAAATACCGTTATCTTCTTCAGTCTCCTTTTCCCTATCTCTTCTTATCCTCGATCTACCCGCTTCAATCTTTTTCTATCTTTTTCTCTATGTAAATTCACGTTTTTCTTTTCCAATCTACCTTTCTCTATCTCATCCTATCCTCCTTCTATCAACGTCAATATTTTTCTATCTCTCAATCAATCTAAACTCTCTTTATCTTTTTCAATCTCCTTTTCCCTATCTCTTCTTATCCTCGATCTATCCACGTCAATTTCTTTCTATCTATTTTTCAATCTGAATTCACGTCTATCTTTTTCAATACCCTCTTCTTGATCTCATCCTATCCTTTATCTATCCACGTCAATATTTTTCTATCTCTGAATTAATCTAAATTTCCATCTATCTTTTTCAATATACTCTTCCGTATCTCATTGTATCATACATCTATCAACGTCTATCTTTTTCTATCTATTTTTCGATAGGAATTCACGTCTATCTCTTCCAATATCCTCTTCTCTACCCCATCCTATTCTTCATCTGTCCACGTCAATCTTTTTCCATATCTCTACTCGTCAATATTTTCCCATCTCTCTCTCAATATAAATTCTCGTTTATCTTTCCTAATCTCATCTTCCTTATATCATGTGTATAATTTTCTATCTATTTTTCAATCTAAATTCACGTTTATCTTTATTCATCTCTGTCTCATTTCATCCTGTATCTATTAAAGTCAAAGTTTTTCTATCTTTGTGCATTTATATAGACAAAAAGATAGACGTGGATAGATCGAGGATAAGAAGAGATAGGGAAAAGGAGATTTAAAAAGATAAAGGTAGTTCAGATTGATTGAAAAATAGAAAAATATTGACGTGGATAGATAAAGTATAAGATGAGATAGAAAAGAGAGTATTGAAAAAGATAGACGCGAATTTAGATTGACAAAGAGATAGAATGGGATACATTTTCTCTATCTATTTCGATCATAAAGATTCAAAATGATTCAAAAGGTTAGGATCTCTATCTTTTTACTTCCAGCAGGGTACCTGACTGCTGGAAATGGCAGGCCCTACCAGTGGGGTCCATAGTTTATAGAGGTCGGAGTATAATGGACAATAAAATTTACAAACGAAAACTCTTGTAATTTTGACCCTGGAAAATATTAAAGCCACAAATTGGTGATATAATTTTCTTTAAGAGCAATTCGGTATATTTATCAAGACTTATACTTCTTGTCTTAAGACAAGTCCACCTGGTCTTGTCTTGGCACAGTTTATAGCCATAAATTTAAGAGAAGTCTGTATATCTCCAATGTCTATAGATGTTGAGACGGCACCAGACATCATGGTCTTGAAGACATATTGAAGACATCGAAGACAAAATCAAGACCAAATATTTTTACCCGGGTAAGAACTTAAAAAACGGACTGTAGACAGTATTAGCGCTGAATGCTTAAATACCGTGGCGAATACATACCTCACCGGTTGTGTGAATTGATAAATTTATGTATGTATCGAGACGGGAGAAGTCCTAGACGATTGGAGAAAAGCGATTATCGTACCAATATACAGAAGAAAGGAAGATAAAAGCAACTGCAATAATTACAGAGGTATCAGCTTATTAAGTACCGAAGTAAAATATACTCAAAAATACTCATTCGTAGCGCAATGAAAATTACAGAAGAAAATATAAGGGAAGTCCAAAGTGGATTTATGCCAGGAAGATAATGTACAGATCAGATATTCAGCTCAAGATAGATCACAGAAAACAGCTTATTGAGAGAGGGAAAGAAAGTTTTCTGTGTATTTGTTGACCTAGAAAAAGCATTCGACAAGGTAAATAGAAGTAAACTTTGGGAAGTCCTAAAAGAGTATGGAGTCAATGGATGGCTCATACAAGCAATAAAAACAATATATACAGGTAGTAAGGCGAGTGTAAGGGTTAATGGGAAACTGAGTGACTGGTTCGATATTATCCAAGGCATGAAACAAGGATGCGTTATGTCCTCATGGCTATTTATCATATTTATGGATCAGTGTCTAAGAATGGCCCTCTTCGAGGAAGAAGGTGTAGATCTCGAAACAGTAAGGGTACGTGGGTTTGCGTTCGCAGATGACAAGATTGTTATGGCAGAATCAATCGAGGACTTGCAAAGAATGTTGAATGAACTTACTACAAGCACACAGAAAAAAAAAAGTCTTAATACAATACCAAATATGGGCTTGTTTTAAGGTGTAACAAAAAGAAGACAGCATTTGCTAAAAACTAGAATAGGATTAAGGCTTTAAAAGAAAGCGATTGAGAAACTAAAGTTGAGACGTTGCATGGGCTTAAAAGTAGTCGCAAGCCAGAATGTGGGCTTGAATGTAACTGCTATACTGTCTAAAACTAGCCGTAAGCCAAAACGTGGGCTTGAAGAAAGCGTTATCGCAGACTAAAATATAGAAGGACTAAAGCAATAATAAATATATATTATAATTTTGTTTCTTATCATGAGACTATAAAAAAATTTACATTTATTACTGAAACATACGAAACTCTTGTTTCATTTGCTGTGAAATAACCTAATTGCGATCCAATCATAATGTGAAGAGTTGTATAGGTTATAGGTGTCGAGACGAGAAAACCGACTATATGACTGTGCGGTGAATAACATTAACAAGAGTATATGATGAGATGTACTAACCTCGAATATGGTTGAGAATATGTTAAATTAGGTTTAATAAATAGAGCAGGTTAAATAAGATATAATTTCACTTAATAAAAACTTATAATTGACGCGTGTCGCATGCTTGGCGTGGCGTCTATTTTCCTGCTCCTGTCACAACTGCGAGAAGACGTTAGATTTTTGAATCTCGCTTCTAGAGGGCTAAACGGTAGCCTCAATATCGTCTTCTTTTTAACTGCGAAGATCTTGCTGTCTTAATAAGTCTAGTGGGGCTTGTTTCAAGATGAATATTTGCAAAGAAGCCATATCAATGGATTAATTTTAGTTCTAAGCCGATAAGGCCTTCTTTTAAAACGATATTCATGCTCTCATTTAGTATTGGGCTTAATTTAAGGCAAAAATAAAAACAAGACCAACCCAACTTTAAGACTTTTTTTTTCTGTGCATGAAGAACATTGGCTTCAAAATTAACGTAAATAGAACAAAAATCATGGTGTTCAAAGGAAGAAGTGAGAAAACAATGTGGTACAGAAGAGACACTAGTTGACATATGAGAAAGAAATCAGTTAAGATGGTTCGGACATCTTGAAAGAATGAAAGATGAACGGCTGACCAAACAAAAAATTCTTCGAAACAGTGAATTTTTTTCCGTGTCTTAATATATTCTCCCTAAATTTGAATCAGTGAAGAAGGGGTCACTTAATCTAATCAGTAAGAATTTTCATTGATTCACAACGCAATCTCACTGATTGAAATCGCTAAAAATCAGTCAAATTTCACTTATTCAAATTTAGAGAGTATTAGGGTAGAAATTCGTTGATTCGGATGTCAATTTATCAGGCCGACCGTTATTTCTTGCCTTTTTACGATATATACATCTATGGCTTTTTAGCACAAAAGCTTTTACGCGGGATGCAGGACGTCTAACGAGCACTGAAGTACCGACGGTTGAACTTAAAAATGTCATAAGATGGCATTGTACGCACCGGCCACTCGTCGGCCCGTTGGCGCGTACACGATGGCATATTGTTTAACGAAAGAGAGTATTGGCTATGCCTGTTTTATGCATGTGCTCTGGGAGCTTTTGTGAAAAAAAATATATATGCCAAGCACAAGAATTGCGAGACGGGCCCGCCGGCCATAGGATGGTGGGGGTAGGTAGAGGGTTGCGTGCCCTTGCATATATGCGTTATTATACGCAATGTGTGGAACCTCTTGAGAGTCGTCAGCAGTCGCTCTGATGATTGACGCGAAAAATCGCGATCAGTTCCCACACACGGCGGACCCACCGGGATTCAGATGCCGGTACACTGGCGACAAATCCTGGGGCCTTATTCGAGAGAAGTCACTGAATTAGTCACAGATCGCTAATCAACTCCGAGGGTCTCCCTTTCATTCATTTTTCATTTTTAGAGTTTCATCGACCCGGGTCAAAACTTGGGGCCTTATCATTATAGTTATCACTAATAGTTACTTTTTTTGGTAACGATAGCGCACTATCGTGAATACACTTTTGTAATTAAGTGATGAATTTATATATCTAGTTACATTTTTTCAGTAACAGTAACTATATATAAAAATCGTTATTTTCTTAGTTACTTTTCAAATATAGTTCACCAAGTCTTTTTTACGACGATCAATTTTTTTATTGCTTTTGCACATATTTCTTTCATTTTCACTATCCAAATTCTGGCGGCAAAAAATAATTTTGGGATTTCTCCCGAAAAATATTGGAACGCAACATACCCAATATATTATATAGGAAATTTTCCCGAAAATAAATTCGGAAAAATGTCCAAATTTATTTGGGAATTTTAATTTAAAAATAGGAAATTTTCCCAAAAATGAATTTGGAAAAATTTCCTAATTTGTTTCGGAATTTTACTTCAGAATGATGAAATTTTTCCGAAAATAAACGAAATTATGTGCAAATTTTCCAAAGGCAAATAATATTTCCTATGGAAGTGAACATTTTTCTGAGTATAAATTT
This sequence comes from Andricus quercusramuli, assembly GCA_932178445.1. Lineage (NCBI taxonomy): Eukaryota > Metazoa > Arthropoda > Insecta > Hymenoptera > Cynipidae > Andricus > Andricus quercusramuli. Next base: position 70,020 of record CAKNXH010001097.1, read on the forward strand.
GGAAAAGTTGCCAAATATTGCAGGAATTTTTCATTCCCACACATGTATATAAAATTTCCCAAACCGATCGAAATATTCCAATTCAAAAAGGAAAATTTCCCAAAGCATATTGGGAAAATTTCCAACTTTTTTAGGAAAATAGTTTTTCCTACCCAAATTTGGAAATTTTACCTACAAAATTAGCGAGAAAATGTCTGAAATTTTTTACAGTGATAGTTTTCGGAACATTCTTTACATTACAGCAGGAATCATATTCATATTCAATTTAATGGAATAAAAAAATTTTAAAAAAATTAAAATTAAAATTAAAATTAAAAAAAAATAATAATAAAATTTTTTCATTCATTTAATTAATAAGTGGAGTGGGCTTAGGAGAATTATTCAAGTGAAGTCACAAGATTTCAGCGAGATTTTAAAAAATCAAGAGAATTCTAAAAAATTCGAAAGAATTTATGATAAATGAATGAGACTTTTAATTTCCTGATGAATAGAAAAATGTCAAAAGTATTCCATTGATTTCAGTAAAGTTGAAGTGAATTTATAAGAATTCAAGAGCATTCAAGAGTCTTTGATAAAATTTATAAGAATTTGAAAGAATATGATTGAAAATAATTTTTTAAATCAAAAAATTTCCATCTTATTAAGAAAAATGAAAGTGGAGAGAATTCAGGGCAAATTCAACAGAAGCCCAAGTGAATTGAAGGAAAAAAAATTTAAAAATTAACGAATTAAATAAAACTCGAGTAAATTGAGAGAAATTGAAGGGAAATGACAACAATTTGACCGAATTCATAAAAATTCAAGGTTAATTTATAAAAATTCAATTAAATTGAAAACAATTGAGAAATGTTTTAAAAATTCATTAAACTTGGAATCAATAGAAAAACGCGACAGGGAATTCAAAATAATTCTATATATGATATGTCTGAAAATTCAAGATAAGTTAGAAAGATTTCAGGGTGAATTAATTGGATGACTTTGGAAGAATTCATGCTAATTCAAAAGAATTCTGGGTAAATTAAAAAAATTCAAGAGAATTTCAAAGGATTTTGAAGAATTCAGGTTGTGCACAAATCCAAAATTTCAGGGTGAAATCAAAATAATTTAAAGGAATATATCGTATATGGACTACATATATATATATATATATATATATATATATATAGAGTAATGAAGAATAAAAAGAAAAGTATGTTAAGTCATGTCTTGAAAAGCTTTTGCATCCCACGGAATGCAGAATAATCGCACTCGAGAGTGAATGATTTCCGGACGAGAGGCGCGATATTTCCGGGAGAGTGGACAAGTCAGAGTAAGGAATCGAGAGGTGGCCCGGGCGGGGGGCCCATATTCGTATGGGGGGCCCAACCGCGGACCAGCGGGTAAGACAGTCATAAGTGGTGCGGGACATTATCGACAGACGGGTGCCCCGCGCGGGAACGATCGCGGGGGGCCGCCTCTCGTCACCTTTTTCACCACGGTGGTAACTCGTCAATATCATACCACACACATTCACACAGATCCGTATCAAAAAAAACATTTTATTTCAAAATAATTTTCAGTAATACCTGTATAGAAACTGGTTGAACTTTGATGTTCAAAACATAAAATTTTTTCACTTTTGGTGCGGTTCAAGGTTTCCATACTTCCGGGCAATCTGTTATTGAAAGTGTCCCAAATTCTAAAAATTTCAAAAGATCCCAAGGTACAAAATGTCCCAAAAATCTACTAGGGACAATTTAAATTTCCAATCGTCCCCAAATTTTTTAAACCGGTCTTTCATCTTTATTAATTTCTCAAAATTAATGTTAAAAGTTCAGAAAGCGTCCCACTTCTGGTGTAGTTGATGTTTAAAACGTCCCTGCTTCAGGTCTTCGACTGTAAATGTCTCAAACTTCATATATCGGGTTTAGAAAAATTGTGGACACGTAATTTTGTATTTTGTCCCTAACTCAAAAGATTTTTAACTGGGGATCTGAACAAATCTCAAAGTTGTTTTATTCAAAATATTCCATAGGTTTGAATCTTCCCGTAAGTTTATAAAATCCAAGGTTCAAGAAATTTCTAAGTTCAAGAAGCTCTTATTTTTATAAGTTTGAAGTGTCCCTAAGTTTTGAACATACCTCCTAAGTGTGGAACGTCCCTATAAGTTTGAAGTATCAACGTAATTGGAACGTCCTCAAAACGTTTCTTGGACGTACAAATCAAAAGATGTTATTTGAACGTTTCAAAAACTGTCCTAAGTCAGACCAAATAATGTTCAGAAAAAGTTTCATATCTTCCAAGTACGTCCTTAAAACGTCTCTGGAATATTGTATGTTCAAGGAACGTATTATTTGGACTGACTTATAGGACGTTTTTGAGCCGTTCTAATGATGTTCTTTAACGTTTGTGTGTCCGCTAGGAAAGTTCAAATCGCATTAAGTTCAAAAGGCTCCTATAAGTCCTAAGTCCCAGGAGGTTAAATTGTCATAAGTTTAAGACTTATATTTTAATTTTAGTTCAAGTCAGGGCCTCCCAAAAACCTCCCAAAAACCTCCGCTATAAGTTTAAAAAGTATCTGATTTTAAAACGTTGTGTCTGAGATCCATATCTTATATGTTATTCAAAGCAACGCGTCATATTTTCAAAATACCTACGTTCCAATCATGTAGTTCCAATCGTTTCTAAATTTAAAAAATTTATGTACCCGTGTAGAAATTTGGTCATGGCCCAAACAGGGCCCAGGCTTGGCAAAACTAGGCCCTGGCCTGGCGATCTAGTCTGGGCCAAGCTTGAATGAAACGCCAAATCTGGTCAGGGCCAGGCTCGATCGCCCAGCTTGGCCCAGGCTTGGCCCATGCTTGGCCCTAGTTTATTATCGATTCCTAGCCATTTTTAATTTTTAAATTAAAAGTCGAAATTGAAGAGAAATTTTTTTTATTCAAATTTAAAGTTAACAAATGAATATGTTATATTTAAAAATTGAAAAAAAATCAAAACGTCAATTCAAAAAGTCACTCATTCGATTTGAACGTCCTAAATTTCTACCACCTTTCTGCTTCATCATCATCTATATACTATAATTTTTTAATTTACGTCCGCCATATTTGTTTTATAAATCTAAGTCTTAAACATCATCACATAAATTAACAACATTTTTACACGTGATAATTCGACGAAAAAGTTTTCTCAATTTGAGGTTAGAAGTTACGTGTAATCTTAATGTAAAAATATTATTTAGAATTAATATAAGAACTTACTTGCACTTTCACCGCGTAAATATGGGATACTGACGAGTGCTCGATGCCTCTGGTCTTTTAGAGTGCTTTTTATTTGAGGCATTTTTATCAATTTAATTTCAATGATGATTTGTATTTTGTTCATCGACCATCATCAATCAGCAGCATCACTACTATTCTCAATCACTCACACAAAATTTATAAGTTCAGTTTGGCTCAAACTATCACTCAAATTACTGGTTAAGATACTTTACGAATTTTTATTTATACCAAATTTGCCACTTTGTAAAGATTTACACTCAACACTCGCAAGTAATAAGGAAACAAAGAGAATAGTACTACGCCATCTGTCGTCAATTTGTGGAACTTTGACACTAGCTGGGCCCAAGCTCGAGCCATTGCAAAATTCGAGCTAGATCCAGGCTATAGGGGCCCCCAGCCTGGCCCAAGTCTGGAACCGGGAAGAAACTTGGCGATTTCTGCACGGGTAAGACACTCCTAAGTTTAATAAAGCATTCCAGCCTATTTGCAATAAATCGGCTAGAAAAATGTGTGATTTAAATCTGTTCTAATTTCTAAACATTCTAAGTTACACCGAAAAAACTGGGGTTTCTATTAGAACCAATTTTTGGTTCCAAAGGAGCTGCAACAAAAAGGAACCTCTCTTGCTGAAAAGGAACCCAAAATGATAAATGGTTTCTAAATGAACCCAAGTGTGGATTCAAATGGTTCTAATAGAGCCTTTTTTTCACATCTGCCTTGACTCACTTCAAAGATTGCACAAGTTAATGATGCACATTATGCTTTATAATTGGAATTAAATAATATTGCACTGGGAAAAATTTAATGAAGAAACTAAAATCATAGACATTAGTCATTCTTGAAAGGAAGATATCGCACATGAAATGTGACAGTTTTTAAGGTTATGTTGCAAGTCCGAAGTTTTCCACTGCGCATGCCCGAAAAGCGCGGGACTATTCAAAATTATATAATATACACTTGCAATATTAGGTTAATATAAAATTTTTTCAAGAAGCTAGGTATGTCTATAATTCAATTTAATTTGTTTTAAATAAGAATAGAAAAATTTTGTTAACATTTATCTGTATGACTGTTCATAGTATTTATTGGTTTCAAATAGGCCCGCGCTTCTCGGCACATGTGCAGTTGAAGACGTCGGCAACCGCCGATGGCCATCTATCGGATATGAACAAACTAAAAAGGAACCCTAAATAAGAGTTCCTTTAGAGCCTAAGTTCTAAATGATCCTAAGTTTCACTTGAGCCGCAGCATTACTGATCCCTCAGTTTTTTCTGTGTAAAAACGACCTGATAAATCAGAAAAACTAGTAGTTCAAATGATCATATACGTGACAGCAAACTGAAATTTATTTTCATCCGAAGCATCCGTGCGTTTAACACTTATAAACACGCGTTTTTATTGAAAATAACACTACGTAAATTTTTACTAAATATAGTTCAATGAGTAGTAGTTTTGGTTAAACTCTATTTATTATATATACTGAATGTGATCTGTGAATATAACCAAAAAAATTTAGGTAATTTCTTTTTTCACCTTTCACAATCACTTTGATTAAAATAAAGTTCGAAAACAGTTAAATTTGTGCTGTGTATATGTGAAACCCAGTGTAAAATAATAAGAATAGTCATTTTGTTGTTGAAAAATAGTTTGTCACATATATTATTATATCACAGCTGAATTAATAAGCCTACGGGAAAACAGAGGGTCTAGACGAGCGGTTGAAGGGTATTCCTGTCAGGACCTCACTAGAAGTTCTAGATAGTGCCTGGCTAAAACAGTGTTACAGAACTAGTCTGGCCCTCCCTATTTTTCCCGACCAGCGCCCGATTAGAAACGGGGAAAACTAGCCAGGGCCCTTCCAAATTCCGATCGCAATTTCTACATATGGGCGCTTATTTTCAAACATCTTAAGTTCAAAATACTCCAAATCTCCAAAGTTCAAAGCGTTACTACTTTTAGTTTCAGCATGCCTTCGGCTTCGTAAGTTCAAAATAAATCCTCAGGCGTTAGTTCAAAGAACCTTATATGTTCATAATTTTTCAGATTTCAAAATATGTCGCTCATTTTCAAACATATCTTGAGTTCAAGATACTCATAAGTCTCCAAAGTTCGAAGCGTTACTAATTTTGAGTTTCAGCATGCCTTCCTGAGTTCAGAATGAATCATCATAGGCCTTAGTCCAAAGGACCATGTTGAAACAAAATTTTAAGAACAACAAATTTTGAAAAACAAATTTTTGGAAAACACATTATTTACAAAAAATGTTGGCGTTTATGCTCTTTTGTCCCAGGAGGTGGGGACGGGCTACGAACCCCTTAAAACAAAACTTCAATCATTAAAATATTTGTTCAAGTTAAATCTAAATTTATTTCAAGAAGATACCAACATCAGTGTTTAAAGTTACCTATGCCAGTGTCTAAAGTACCTCATCTCGAAAGTGCGCATGCGCAGCTTTTTCACCAGTGCCTAAAGTAAGCCATATTCAAACTGCGCATGCGCGAAAATTGTTTCGCACACTATCTGCTCAAATAAGGTCCTTAAGGCGCCATTTAGCAGCATGAAAAAGTCAACTTTTGAGGTGGGTGTTGCAAAATAAATCCTCATAGTTCAAAAGATCGCAAGTCCCTAGTTTTTCGGATTTAGAAATGACACTTTGTTGCTTATAAGTTTAGGATACTCCTAAGTTCAAAGCATTCATTGTTCAAAAGCATTCCTAAGTTTAAGTTGTGAACATTAAGATTAAGATTTGAACGTCTCCAAAGTTCAATCAAATTTCTCCACGAAAACACTTTCTGACATTCAAAATCTGTGCCATCCCCAAATTCAAAAACAAAAAATAATTTAGTTTAATTGCTCTGATAATAAAATGCTATAATCCCATTTTTCTTATCCGAGGTCGAAATCTGACTGTCACTCTCGAATTTCATCTGCGTCCCTTCTATCCCGAAGTCGATGCAAGTAGGCGGGGCCACGTGGGCGGGGTTTGTTCTGATGCAGAGGCGCAACCTCCCTGATTTTCTCTCCCCACCACTTTTTTCCAAGCCACGTTCCTTCGAACCTATGATCAAGTCTCATATTACGTGTGTGAACGCGCGAGTGTTTGCGGGAACATTTGTGTGCATATTTGTGTGAATAACTCTGTGTGTATGTGCGCACAGACTCTGGGTAGTGTGAGTTCACGAGCAAGGGTCAGAAGATAGACCCCCACTGCGATTTTACGGAATCACATCGCGATACCAACGATTTCTTCGGTTTGTCGTTTACAGTTTCGATAAACCCGCGTCACCTATCGCAAAATCTCTGCGTTTTTTCCTCTTCCGACATTGTGAAAATATGTATGGTGTTTTTTTTTCTTAAATTCACTTTTGTGTCCCAGGAATTGTTCGCCTTCAGTGTTATATTAAAATTAAAAATGAAGAAAGAAATGTGATGTGCTGGTGATTAACAATTGGGATTGAAAATTGGCCCAGACCGGGGAAAATAGTCAAAACAAATTGTTGAGGATCAGGGAAGAGTCCAATCCTGCAAGTCAAACGGCCTAAATAGCTTATAAAATATTTCCGGCCCACCAGGATTTTCCAGCAAATATCACCTTACTAATGCGTGTCTGGTGCTCAATTAATCAAATTTAGTGATAGACTTACTGTTTAAAAAATGTTTGTCTATAGTTTCAATTTGGAATAATTTCGATATAATGGAATGGAATGATAATGGGGTTTGATTTAGAGAGGGTGTATTCATTTTTGTAGCATTAAATGTGAAATAAATGGCGGGTTAATTGGTGAAAATTGAATAAGGTTTAATGAAATTTTACTTTGCCTGGCCGTCGCTTTCTGGTTGGATTCTAATGGGATTCGAATAAATTGCACCCTTGTGGAAGAGTAAAGCGAATTCATCCCCTCGCGCTCATTTATGGCGTTCTGGTAACCATGGTTACGAAACCAACATGAGTACCTGGAGTACCTGCCGCAGGTATTCCTCTCACGGGAGAAGCTATGTCTGTAATTCCACACGCAATATAGCAATAGTTGGGACTGAGCAATGTAGCAATTACAGCGTCGAGGGTATCGAGTAGCAATATCCTGACAATGTATTATCTTGATCGAAATGCTTTGATAAAATAGCATTACGAATTTTTTAATCAATGAAAAATTAAAAACAAAAATGTGTTTTTTCAGATACCCGAACTCTGGTTGACGCAGACTTTGTGTGGATCACATCTCCGGAGAGGAGAAAGTTCAGTCCAATATTCCGGTTCAGAGGAGTTCAAAACATCCCTCCATTTGAAGCCTCTATATAGACAAATAAAAAATCCCTAATTTTGAAGGTGGAGATAAGCATTCAAAGTTCAAAGCATTCCTATAATATCCAAATATCTATGGATATTTGAGGAGTAAGCGAACAAAACACAATAAATCAATTTTTTGAAAAAATGAGTTATGCATGGTGTTAGCATTTTCAGGACTCGCGGGGGATATGATAATCGACCCTTGGCTTACAAGGTTCACAAAAAAATTCTGTATTCCATGAAAATCCTTTTGAATTTTTCTTCTATCTTTGGTGTTTTTCAAGCATTTGTCTAATTATTGAGAAAACGCCTAGCTCATTTAAAATATCCAAGGGGTTGACCACTCGATAGACTTTGAGTGATAGGTTAGGGTGGTCCAAAATCATGCCTGTTGAATTTTTTTTCGAAAATTCCCAGAAAAAAATTTCCTCTAAGTCTGAGCCACATCGGTTAATATTGATATATGTCTCTCCAAAGACCCGGAAAATCCGATAAGATTAACATGGGAAAATTTTTCTTTTCGGAAAAATGAAATTCACGTTTCTGTATTTAACTTACAATTATTTTGTAGAAATTTTGCTGGGCATTTCCCTAACAATTTTGTGGGCAAAATTCCCTATTTTGGGTAGAAAAATTAATTTACACATAAAATTGGGAATTGTTCTTAGAGAAAATGATCATTTGTAAATGTAATATATTACTATTATTTGTATGGCAATTTCGAGGGTAATTTTCCCAATGTCTAGTGAATTAAGAAACCCCATGGCGTTTTGGAATTTTTTCCAGTTTTCAAGTGGAAGTTATTTTACCAGTATATAAAGTGGAAAATTACCCGAAATATTATAAGCTATTTTTCCTCAACCATTTGGTAATTTTTCTGTTAAGATTGAGAAAAATCTTTTTCATTTCCGAAATTGTCATGGAATTTTCCTAGATTTATGTTTGGAAAAATTCCCAAAATATGTACAAAATTTACCGAAATATGATTAGGAATTTTTGGCAGAATTACTTTCAGGAAAATTCTCTGAACGCTGGAAAAACTACCGAAATCGTTTTGGAATTTTCTCGAAATTATTTTAGGGAAAATTCCCAAAGTAGCAAAGAAAGTTTACCTAAATCATAAAATCATTAGAAAATTTTTCCGGAATTCTGTTCGGGAAAATTTCCTAAACATTAGCAAAATTACCGAAATCGTTATGGAATTTTTCCGAAAATAATTCTGGGGAAATTACCAAATTAACGGGTTTATTGGGCCCCGAAGATTTTCTGTAATTTCCACGATACCCGTGCAGAAATTTCGCCGTGGCCCCGACCGGGCCCAGACTCGTTCATATCGGGCCCTGATGGGGAACTCGAGTCAGGGCCAGACTCATCATGAAACACGTGGCCACCTTGGAGCCATGTCTAGGGGCCCGATCAAACGCCCGATCTGTCCCCGGTCTGGCCCCTATTAATTACCCGAGTCTAGCCACATTATTAACTTTTTTATCAGGAATTAAAATCCTTCAATATAATTATAACAAAATATTAAATGAAACGCCAAATTAATAGAATTGAGCTTTATTTTGAATACACCTCAAAAATAATGAAAAATGGTTATTTGGACCTCTGCTTTCGAATAGGGGCCGTACTTAAATTACGTAACGGATTATAGGCCCTCATTCAGACCCCCTCCCCCGGCCTGTAACAAACTGTAACAAAATGTTTCTCCTCCCCCCCCCCTCTTACTTAATTATTAGTTTCCGTGAATGTTTTACTAGTTATTGCTATTAGAATTAGACAGGGGGCCCGAGAACTTCATTTACAAAATTCCCTTATTTTTCCTAATCTAATTTTTCATTTTTCTTGATCATTAATATTCAAATACCAGAATTTTAATCTTGAAATTCAATTGAATTTTCATTCGAAAGGATTTCAATAGACTTTTCTACAGAAAAATAAAAATTTTTAACAAAAAGTCAATTTTCTAGGAAATATTTGAATTTTTAACAAAACAACAGAATTTTCAACCAAAAGTATGACTTTAACAAAATAGTTTTATTTTCAAACAAACAGTTGTATTTTTCTCCAAGAAAGATGAAATTTCTCTTAAAGCAGATGAATTATTAATAAAAAAAAAGATTTTTTTTAATAGTTGAATTTTCATCCAGAAAAGATTTCAGTTTTCTTTTAAACACCAAAATAGTAAATTTAACCACAAAGTAAATTTTCTACGAAATAGTTACATTTTCAACGAAACAGCAGAACTTTTAAGTAAAAAGTATGACTTCTCAACAAAATTGTTGAATTTCAAACCAAACAGTTGCATTTTTATCCAAAAAGATGTAATTTCTGCTAAAGCAGGTGAATTTTAAAATGAGAAAACAAATTTTCAAAAAAGAGATGAATTTTCAACAGAACAGTTGCATTTTTATTCAAGAAAGATGAAATATTTCTTTCAAAATAGATGCACTAAAAAAAACTTAAAAGAAATAGTTGAATTTTTAACCAAAAAGTATGACTTTCTAACAATATTGTTAAATTTCAACCAAACAAATGCATTGTCCGAAAAAAATTAAATTCTACTAAAACAGGTGAATTTTTAAATCAAAAAGACAAATTTAAAAAAAAAAGAGTTGCATTTTCATCGAAAAGGATTTCAATAGACTTCTCTACAGAAAAATACAAATCTTAAACAAAAAGTAAATTTTCTGGAAAATAGTTGAATTTTCAACAAAACAGTTGCAATATTTCTACTAAAAAAAGATGAAATTTTAAATTAAAAAGACAAATTTTTAGAAAAAATATTTTTCATCCAAAAGATATTTCGGTTGACTTATCAGCAACAAAATATGAATTTTAAACAAAAGGTTAATATTATACAAAAACAGTTAAATTTTTAACCCAAAAAGAAGAATTATCCTACCGTAACAAATCGTAACAAAATGTCTAGGGGGGG
>CAKNXH010001097.1:80605-112190 GCA_932178445.1 Andricus quercusramuli
ACGCTTATGTGGGACAGCATTTCCTCTTCACGATTCACATCATCAATAATTTCTTCCTCATTATCTGCATCAACATCAACATCTGAAACTGTTTTGCATTATTAGAGTACAATCTGATCTCAAAATTACATTTCCACATTTTAATCCACAAATATTACCCCTTATGCCGCCACTGGAGCGATAACATGCATAACTTCAAACGTAGAAATTCAAAATATAACCTCAAAATTGCAACTACTTGTTTTACAAAAAAGCGCTACCGAGCGAAGAAATATTGAATAATAATTTTTTTGACTAAAATGAGGAAATCGAATGTTTAGGTTAAAACTTGGATCCAGCACAATACAATTAAATATACCATAAAATTTAATAATACCATAAAAGACTTACCTTCGTTGCTTTCGTTTTCATCGCGTAAATACAGAATTTTGCTGATGGCACGATGTTTGCGAACTCGCGGTGTGCTCCTTAATTTTGGCATTTATTATTAATGTGTTAGGAATATATTATACGGGACGAACACTCCCAGCACATTTGCAACACAACACCACGAAGGAAAACAAAAATTAAGGTTATGATCGTGGTTACATTACATCTAGCGCATATGGGTTAAAATGGCGCTGCGAAGAGGCTATATGACGTCACAGTACATAGCCCGGTCTGGTACGAGTCAGGGCCACAGAATTCTTCCTATCGGGACCAGATAGTACACATCGGATCAGGCCCTAGTCGGTAATCGGTAATATATATGGCGATTTCTGCACGGGTATATAGCTCCAAAAGTGACCAAAAGACTGAAATTCACCATTTTGTGCAAAATTGACACGCTCTGTTTTTTCCTTTCTGGCAGAAATTATTTTTATGAAAAAAGTGAAATGCGTTTGTAAGCATTTCAAAAATAATTTTCAATTGTTGAACAAATTTCTATTCGTTTAAATAATTTTGTTTTCCTAATACGAACTCATTGAAAGGTATTAATCATTTAAGTTGAATTGGACAATTTTTCAAAAATGGAAAGACTAATATTTGTTTCAAGCAATTACCCATTGCTTGAATAATTAATTATTATTATCCATTGTTTAAAAAATTGATATTTGCTTCAATAACTTTTTTCTGACATAAATATTTCAAATTTAATCATTTATCTTCTTCTGTTATTAATGCGATAATTTGTCATTATTAAGAGCAACATTTCATGTTAAAACCATTATGTAAAAATTGTTTAAACAATTTATTATAAAAGATTAAGTGTACATTTCGATGGAAATTTGATAAAAAATCTGATTATTTTTCCTAAATTTGCTTAAGTGTGTCGCTTATCGTTAAATATTTAAATTTTGCACAAAATAAAAAAATTTTCATCAATTTTTCATGGTCAATATAAAAAAATTGTATAAAGAAATATGAATTTTTTCATGAATTTGTATAACATTCAAATATTTAGCAACAAAATCATGGACATTCTAACTGACGATACATATAAAAAACTTAAAATAGACCCAACAAAGACAATAGTTAGCAAAACAAAAACTTTTCTGAAAGACTTAAAACTTGACAGCAAAACAATATATCTAAACCCGTCTGGAAATTTTCGTTGGGGGCTAGCCAGTCCACGGTCGGGGAGCCCGACTTTAAGTCAGGCTTTGGTCGTGCTTTCTGGCTGGGATCTGACCAGAACCGTCACGCTCGCTTAAACCAGCCCCCAACCGGGGAGCCCAGCAGGTCTATGGTCGGGCTATCCGACCATGGCCCCGTCAGGATTCAACGGTACTCTAGCAGATTTAAATATTGAAATAATTAGGTTTATATGGATTATATATAGAATAATTAGGATTTGTGACACTCGAAAAAACGTTTTGGTTGCCGTGACCAAAAAGCGGGTTCTTCCAATGGATCACCTCTTGCAGTTGCATCACTTGAGTTTTCTTCAAATGAAAGGTTTCCAATAAATTCTTGGGCCTTTCTGCAGCTTCAATAGTTTCTGAAAAGAAACAATGAAGATAAAAATGTTTAAACAATATAAATTTAACATAATATACCCTTATCACAAACATATTAATTACTTATGCCTAAAGAACTTGAGACACCGGACTTTCTTTCAGAAGCGCTTTTAAGGTTTTGTGTATTTAAACACACCAGTTTTTTTTTTGCGAGAAACTTGCGTTTCATTTTATTATTTTATTTTGAAAATATTCCTCTTAAAATTAATGCCGAGTGATTTGTAAGATAAGCTTAGAAATAATGAATCAACTCCTAACATTGTATAAACTATTGTCAATTTAGAAAAATAGCAGCGTCATTAAATCATAGACGATTTATTTATTATTTTTTAAAGTGGACACTTTTTAATTTGTTGTACTTACTGATTAATATCGGTAATGACACTGATTGAAAATATACCTGACTTGCCCCCGACCGTCGCCCGACTGAGCTTTCAAAATAAAAATATACCTGGATAGCCCCCGACCATATCCCAGCTGGGCTCTCCGGAAAAAAAGTGGCCCGAACAGCCCCCGACTGGAAATCATGTTGTATTAGGGCCAACTGGGGCTATTTCCACACGGGAATTAAAACCTAATAACCCCATCTCTCCAAAACTTTACGGACAACCAACGGACCACGGACGATTACAACTTACAACCTAGCATGCTTCCTCGCCAAAGAACTGAATTCTTTCACACGAAACTCTATCACACACGTCCAAAATTCTTTTGGCTTTATCAGAAAGATAAAACAGATTCACATTCAACTCCAAGACATCCTAGTAAGCTTTGATGTAGTATCTCTTTTTACAGAAGTACCAATCTCTGATAAAATCCATATTATTAAATCCTTTACAAACTTCCCCTTCAATCTCACACCTTTCATAGAACACTGTCTCACTAATACCTACTTATCTTTCAATAACCAATTGCTACGAACAAAACACAGGATCAGTAATGGGATCTCCAATCTCACCTGTAATAGCCAACATCTTTATGGAGAATCTAGAAACTAAAATCTTCAACCAATCCAAGCTTGAACCGGAGGTTTGGTGCCGTTACGTTGACGATACTTTTGTCATCTGGAGACATGGACTAGATGAAGTACATAAGTTTTCAGATTTCATCAATCGATTACGCCCTAATATCCAGTTCACGATGGAAATTGAACAAAACGGAAAATTGCATTTCTTGGACGTACTAGTTCACAAAATATATATGATAGCACTTTAGGACATAAAGTTTACAGAAAACCCACCCATACAAACAGATATCTACATGCCTCCTCCCAACACCGCCCATCTCAAAAGCAATCGGTCATCAATTCCCTTGTATACAGAGCTGTCTCCATTGCAGATAAAGATAACTCACGAAAGGAATTATGAAATGCAAGACAAATCCTAATCCTAATTGATAAAATATAAGAAAACACACTAAAAAATGAATCAACAAAACCTGAATAAGCCTAGAGATAAAAAGGCACTTCTCAACATAAAATCCCTTGGTCTTGTGGCAAAGTCATCAATCAAATGAGTTGGCGGATTTGGATAAAACTTGGTAATATAGAGATCTTTATATCCGTAAGAATAAATATGAGGTCAAATTTGAAAAAAATCTACTTTTGACCTTGAGCCGGATCCGTATACACTACGAAAATTGTTTGTTTCAATGAAATTCTTTATTTGACTTTATTAACTAACATCAATTAAAATTATACTAATAAAGATCAGGTCAACACTGTAACATCAGCTGAAATACTTCTTGACTGTAACATGGAACAATAAATATTGAAACAACTCCGACATTTATCTTTCCATGACTAAAGAATTACGATGGAATGTAAAAGGTTATGTAAAATGAATCTCGTCTTCTCCGTGCGTATATAGCTTAGCCCGTAGTGGGTTATAGAGCGCCAGACCCGCAATCTGAAGATCCGGGTTCGTATCCCAGCGGAGCCAGAGAAAAGTTTTTCTACAACTAAAAAACAAAAAGTCAATATTTTGAAAAAAGGATAACAAAGTTTCTGTATGATTTTTCCATGTGAATTTCAGGGGGAATATTTGCACCGAAATTTCGGGACTAATTGACGAATTTTTTCGGTACGCGTTAACACTTTGTTTAAAACCATTGATTTAAGACCATGTGGAGAAAAACAACTAACACCAATTTTAATAATTTATTTATTTAATTTGGATACATTTTTATTTATTTATTATTTTATTATTAGTTCTGGGTTGAGGCCTTAGCAGCCCCTGACGCTTGGGTAATCCCGTTGCGTCCCCTTGTGAGCCTAAGCGTGACCCCATAGCCCTCTCCATACGGAGAGGACCGCAGCCACGCTATTGGCTGATATCTCTGACTCACCGATAAAGTGATTACCTGTGAGTGTTAGACGTTTCCCCGCAACCGCAGGGCAGTAACAAAGGATGTGAGTAGATGTCTCATTATTCTTTCCACACAGACAACAGAGGGGACTTTCTGCAAGCCCTATCTTATGTCTGTGATATCCTAACTTCCCATGTCCTATGAATAGTTCTGTTAGGATTTTGATTTCACTCCTCCCGAGCTTGAGTATTTCCCTAGCTCGGTAGGAGTTGAGCTTTGAACCCAAGAGTGTTTTGGCCTGTCTGCAACCAGAGACCAAATCCCACTCATTCTGATGTTCCTCAGTCAGCCAACTGTTAATTACTTCGGTGACTGACCTGCTGGAAATATCTACCACTGGCTCGGGTCCAGTAAAATTCCTTCCTGCTGCTAGCTTGGCTAGCCTATCCGATATCTCATTGCCCTTGATACCACTGTGTCCAGGGATCCATAGCAGAGTGACTCGGTTTTCGGTCGCTAACCAATTTAGTGCCTCAAAACATTCCCATACTAGTAGCGACGTAGTCGTTATTACATTCAAGGCCATTATAGCAGCCCTGCTGTCTGAGCAGATACGAATTTTCCTTTTATTGCCGTGCTCCCTTGCCTTGTAGGCACACTGGAGCATGGTCATAATCTCAGATTGTAGAACTGTGGCATAGGACCCCATCTCAATTGTGAAGCCCATTCCATTCCTTCTACGATAAACACCGGCTCCTGCATTCTCCTCGTTCCTGGAGCCATCAGTAAACCAGTTATCTCCATCACAGGGCAGGTATGCGTCGCCGTTAACCCATTCCTCCTTCGTGGATAGGCTAACTCGATACTTCTTGTCGAAGATTTGGCGAGTGACCATTTTGTCCCTGGGCATGTTCAGGGTCGGCCTTCTCGCGATGTCGACTGGGATCTTCACTACTGTCGAGATCCTCCCGTCATTCACCAAATTTAGCCTCCAGGCCGCTTTCGCAGCCACGGCCTTGATGCTAAGATGGAGGGGCTCTAAACCTATTAGTGCCCCCCATTGCCATCTTGGGTGTCGACTTCGAGGCTCCAGTGACGCCTCTCAGGATCAGTCCCCTGATCCTTTCCAGTCGAGACTTCACAGTACACAGCTAGACCCTGCTCGACCAGACTACCGCCGCATAGGTTAACCTGGGTCGCAAGATCGCTGTATAAATCCACATAAGTGTCTCCGGTTTCAAGCCTCAGCTTTTCTCTATGGCTCTCCTACAGAGCCATGGGGTCGCTAATAGCTTCTTGTACTTGTTTTCCAGGTGCTCATTCCATGACAGCTTCTTATCCAGAATTACTCATAGATATTTAGCTCGTTCTTTGATTTCCAGTTGTTGTCCTCCAAGTTTCAATGTACTCGTAGTTCCCCACTTGTACCTTCTGGTGAAAACAACCGCATCTGTCTTACTGGAATTAACCGATAATCCAGTTTTCTTGCACCATGAATCTACTATCATCAGTGCCTGCTGCATTACTCCGAAGAGCACATCCAGATGCTGGCTGCGCACGATAACCAATACATCGTCCGCATAGCCTATGACGTGAAGACCCTGACTCGAGAGTAGATGAAGTGATTCATTCACTACCAGGCACCACAGCAAGGGCGATAAAACTCCCCCCTGTGGACATCCCGAATCAATGGTTCCACTTAGAGTGACATCACCCTTAGTCGTGGTTAGATTCCTGTGGGCCAACATGTGGCACGTCCAATCCACGACTGCAATAGGCACACCGTGTGTAATCATGGCCGCCCTAATCACCTCTCCAGAGGTGTTATTGAAGGCTTCTTCGATGTCCATAAAGGTTCCAATCGCAAGGCCTTTCTTCTTTAGTTGACCTTCAATTAGGTTCACTGCTCCGATTAGGGCCTGCTCCGATTAGGGCCGTCTCCGTCGAGTGACCAGCCCTGCAGGCGTGTTGCTCCTTGTGGAGCGGTCTACTCGACAAGACCTTATCGCGGATATATCTATCCACAAGTCTTTCCGCTGTTTTTAATAGGAAAGAAGTTAGGCTGATGGGCCGGAAATCCTTGGGTGAAGTATAACCGATCCTACCTGCCTTCGAATGAAGACTACTCTCGTACCCCTCCATGCCGTCGGGACATATCCCAACCTCAAACTAGCCCTAGCAAGTCTCACTAGAGGCCCTATGATGATCTCTCCAGCCCTCTGTAATAGGGCTGGATATATGCCATCCGGGCCAGGAGACTTGTAAGGAGTGAAGGATTTCAGAGCCCATCTGACCCTGGCAGGAGTGACAATCTCCTTAGCCAGCCGTCGTTTGAGGCCCAGTTCGGCCACAGGTGACTTTGCTTGTCTCTGAGTTGCCGTCCCCCCTTCTCCAGACCTTGAAAAGCTTGGAAAATGTGCCCTGATCAGTTGGGCCAAGGTATCCCCGTTCGACTCTCCCCCTCCGGGCAATTTCAGAGTGCCAAGAATAGCATCCGGATTTCGAGAAAGCAGCCTGTCCAGTCTAACCGCCTCAGCTCCCTTCTCGATGTCTGTGCAAAAGTTGGTCCAGCTCTCCTGCTTTGCCTTACGTATTGCACCCCTGTATTCGTCCCTCATCCTTGTAAATGACGTCCATAGTTCCTTCGTTTTGCCAGTACTGGCACGCCTGAACCTCTCTCTGGTTACCCTGCGAAGCTTTTCGAGTTTCCCATTCTACCAGTATGTCTCCCCAGCCTATTGGACTCTTGTAGGTTGACAATTACTTTCATAAGTAGCTTTGATGGCTTCCGTGAAAGTTTTGGCTGCTATCTCCAGGGTGCCCGAGTCTCGAATTGACCTGGGAACCTCTAAGAGTGCACCTCTTAGTTGCGTGGAAAACTGATCCCAGTCCGTTCTTCTTGGATTTCTGACCCATTTAGGGCCAGCGGGTACAACGGATTCCAACATGAACTCCATCTGTGAGTGATCTGAGAGTCAGGGTTCATCTGAAACCCTCCACTTCTTGATACTATCCCTAAAACTACTGGTGCAGAGAGTGATGTCAATGACTTCTTCTCTGACCGAATTACGGAACGTCGGGGTGTTCTCCGTCTTAAGAATATCTGAATCAGTAGTGATTAGGTATTCCAGTAGATCATTACCTCTTGAGTAGACGTCCGTGCTACCTCACAAAGTATGGTGGGAATTAGCGTCGCACCCCAACAGAAGAGGAATACTTCTTACCTTGCAATATTCCACCAGTGTACGTACCTCCACTGGTGGGTTAATATCGCTGTCATAAGAAAAATAAGCTGATCCCAGAACTAGCCTCCCTATTCCTTTGAGATCTATGGCTATCACCATCAGGTCTCTCTAACATAGTTCCAGCAGCGGGACAGCGCTAACTCCCTTCGTCAGTATGCATGCCCTTGGTTTGGCCGCCTTGGGGTCCCTGTAACAAAAAGACCAGACCCCCCTGATCCCCTAATGGTATCTCGAACTAACCATGGTTCTTGGATTAGCGAGAAACCTGTATGCCTCGCAGCCATGCCCCTCTGCAAAACTGCAGAGGCGCCTTTGCTGTGATGCAAGTTAATCTGGGTAATGGTTAGACCAGGAGCAGTCATTTAGGTCTGCTCCCGATCTTCCTGCGTCACAACAGGCTCCTCCTGTCCTTGGCCGGTAACCCTGAAGTTGACCTGTCCAAAGTGATAGAAGGGCCTGTTGTTGAGGGTCGAAAGGGCCTTCGTTTGGGACTCAAGAATATACACGACTAGGAGATGCCTAGTGCCTCCTAGTGAGTCCCCTTCCTGAGGCTTTTCGTGCCTGACAATTCGCCAGGACGCTGTCTTCAGTGAGAGGTTGAATCCCTCCAACCGACGGAGCACCTCAGACGGGTCTTCCGGTTTGCCCGGGAACCACGCCGTAGCTCTCACCACCTTTAGAGCAACTCAACTCCACCCACCTTAAGGGACGCACCTTTCCACGACTCTGTCTTGACCACCGCTTTGAGTAGCCAAGCTTTAGTCACTGGGTCGGCTGCCACAAAAACAAAGACCCCTCCTCTGCAGAAGGAGGTCACAAATTTTGACCATTGATCTGGGGACACTTTTCTAAGCGCCCTCCAGGTAACCTCCCCGAAGATCTCGAACTGCTCTTCTGTGAGCAGTGAGTCCGGGTAGTTGGTGTCAGCCACCACCACCGTCAGGGGGTTGGTCCTCTGAGCGGCCGTCAGTCCAGCCCCCGACGACTCCCTGTTCGTCGGCAGCTGGGCGCCCTTTTTCCTCTTCACAGGACCAACCGCCCCCGGCGGAGTGCCCTCTGAGCCTCTACCCCTCTTCTGGGCCTGAGTGCTGAATGTCAGCCCTTTAGCTGCCGACGCTGCAGCTACCGCAGCTACTTCCCTAGCATTCGCCTTTTTCCTCCTCACCCTCCTTTTCTGGGTGTCACTGGCGCTATTTTTCTTATTGGGGGACTGATTGGCCTCTCCCAATACCATAGCCTCGTTCAGAAAGACCGCCGCTCCCTCAGCTCCCAAGGGAGCTGAGGGCACAGCCGTCAACTGAACTTGGCCTGCCGGAGAGACAGATAGGGGGGTAAGGATTATGTTGGGCCCGTCAAGGCTCAATTCCTCACCCTCCTCCGTCACCTCCCTTCTTCCTCCTCCTCCTTTCCCATTTTTAGTAAGCGTGTCCATATTTGATCCCACGAGAAGCTAGGGAAATAAAGGTCCGCCCCTGCAGAGCCCCGCATGCAGGGGTAAGACTATAGTTACCCGGGGAGCTCGTCCGGTGTCCCCGAGAGGCCGTTAAGACACCTTTGTAACCCCTAGGTGCCAAAGTGCCATGAGCACGATCGCTATACACCCACAGCTTAGGGGGGTGGTCACATTGAGTGAGATACTCAATGTGCGAATATCCGCTTGTAAATCACCATAACAAAAACGGAGGGCTGTTTCTTAGTCGCTATGCGGGCCGCAGGTCATTCTTGTCCCGATTACCAAACTGTAGATCGGTCCAGGAGGGACCTCGACCCAGGGATCCAGAAGGCCCGTGTTAGCTAGGCTCTTTCACCCTTCTACCATACCATTATCATACATGCCAGAAGAGACCGTTTATAGAGATCCTTTTCCTCTCACACAGGAGAGACCGTTTATAGGGATCCTTTTCCTCTCACACAGGAGAGCCCGTTTATAGGGATCCTTTCATTCATATCCATACGCATGCAGGCCGAGGTCCTTTTGACCCCCATGTCCCACATGCCTCCCCACCAACTACAAGGTGTTACTGCCTCCAGGGGAGGTACATTTTTATTTAGATCACATAAAAATCCATTGATTGAATCAAATGAAGTTTCTGGTTACTTTTAACATTTCTTGTTTTAAATTAATTGAAGATTTTGTTTTTAACGCTTTATTTATATACATCACATATGTTGCAGTCTTTATTGTGAGTACACTGTAAAAACTATGGTTCCATTTGAATTGAGCATCACTTTTTTAGCGTCCTGTTATAATACCCAATCGTCTTGTTTTGATGCCATCGTTCGTACTATTTTACTTTGCTAACTTCAGGTTGCAGAATGGTACGTACTAGAGAACTAAAATGATGCACACGGAGTATTGTTATAATTGCTTTCAACTTCATGCTTATGAGAATTCTTCATTGTTTAAATTTTCTTCTACTTTTGAAATGTGATAGAGAAAATAGAAAGGGGGAGAAAGGTAGCATTATTTAAAAAAGAGGAAACTGGTGAATAAATATCTAATTATTAAATACTAATAAATATAATAAATATTTATTTATATGAATATAAGATAACGGTTGAATCGAAAATGATGCATAGAATTAATTTTTGAATGGTAAAAGTTACAAAAATTTATAACGTCATTTTGAGTTATTATTCAGTATTGAAAAATTCATATTGCTATGATTGAAAAGTAATGAGGTGGATGTTCTTCCAAAGGTCTTACTGTTTGAATGGTTAATCCTGGTAGTCTAGGTGTTCAAATCACATCTTCCTCGGGGAAGTAAGGTTAAGGACTAAAATTGGAGATACCCGGATGGCTTTTCAAAGGTCTGAAAAAATGTTTTTTTTTTCAAATCAGTTTTTTTCGATAGTGCCCTCTGCGTGGAAAATAACCCATATAATATAATTATTATATCTTTATATTACAAACAAGAAATATGATACATTATAAAATATGTGATCAATTCAATCCGACATTTTTCGAAAAAACAGTAAAAATGTCACAAAACGATTATAAAATATTTTCGATTACAAATAACAAAATCTTAAATGTCAAATTTTTTAAATCAAATAGACTTTCTAACCAAGCTAAAATATTTTAGCATTTTTATTAGAGCCGTGCAGTCGTTTATTCGAATTTTTAATACAAATTCAAGAACGCTTAGAATATTGGTTTTTTCGAAATAGAGACAAATTTAACTGTACATCGAACCGCCTTGACTTCCTTCAAGTATTACAATTTTTTAAATCAAAATAACTTTTTTATTGTAAAAAATTGATTCAAAATTCAAGACGAATCTTCGAAATTCGACTTGGTCGAATAAGTCGAATTTCAAATATTAGACTTGAGTTTTGGAGTCATTTTTTTTAGAAAAAAAGGAGTTAGTTTGATTTAGAAATTTGAATAGCTTAAGGAAGTCAAACCTGTTTGATGTACATTAAAAATTTTTTCTATTTTAAAGAATCCAACTTTCCAGGCGTGTCTAAATTTGTATTACAAATTCGAATAAACGACTGCACACCTCTAATTTGTATAGCCACTCTTAAAGGAAGACCGTTAACGAATATTTTCATCTTTAGCAACACTCAATTTAATCGAAAGTTATTTTTCGAAGTCTTTAATAAATTACGAATTAGAATTAGGTTTCAGCTAATATCGCTAATTTCTTTTTCTGCATATTAGCCTTTTTTGGAATCAACTGAAGAAATTTTAGAAAAATGTCGCATTCTATTCTGCAAATATAAGTGAAATGTGTAGACCAAAACTTCTTTCCCGTGTTCTGCACAAGAAAAGTAAAACTTGAGTTTAGACAAATCATTCAAGACTAAGTAAAAAACACGACTTTGCTTGCAATGCAGAGAAAATGAGTTTTCGATTGATTTAAAAAATCAAAGAGTTTAAAATTCGCGTACTGGAAATTGTAATTTCGATCTAACGTGATTAATTTTGCCACTGGATGATTAGTTTGGATTTGGCCTACACTTTCGTCGCTTGCAGAATAAAATAGTGCGGATTTGCAATCAATGCAGTTAATCTTTTTTAATTTTTGACCAAATTTGACCTGTAATGTAATATGTACATTAAACAATGATTGTGAAAATGGCCTGATGGAGTTTTCCACTAGTGTTTTTATGTTTATCGAATTAATTATGGCGATGTGTATCGTTCCGAGGTGCAAATCGAGTTACAAAAGTGATTTCGGAGAACCCAAAGATCCCGAATGTGAAAAAAATTAATTTTTCCAACGTCTTGAAAGACACAGCTATTAAATCTTTATAGCAAAAAGCTTTAATTCTGAAAAATTTGACCGTGAAAGCTGAGCAGTTCGTTTACAGTAATCATTTTTTAAAGGAAGGCATTCTCCTCGAGAAAATCCTAAAAGCATCCGATGGCACTATTTTGTTAAAGTTAAATATTTAATGTAAAACCGAAATGAAAAGTTACAAATAAAACTAAAGTAAATTTTTTTTTTATTCAATGAACTGTATTATTAGGTATTTTCACTTACTACTCATTTAAAAAAAAATTCGCTTTGTTTTCCCGTCAGCACATGCAACAACAAACACAATTCATTCATATTTTTAGTAATTTTCGGAATAGAAAATATGTGCCAAGTAAATTTAGTCAATGTCTTATTTGAGTAGGATACAGAAAAAGTGACTTTAATTTCAGGATTAAATTAGAAGGCTAGAAAATGTACGATACTAACCTCAATTTTTCTTCTTTAACAATTCATTTTTAATTTTGATTTCAGTCTTACAGTAAATATACAAATCACTTACCTTTCTCAAAATAGCGCCATCGTGTCCTTTCAGGATTTTCTCCTGGAGAAAGTCTTCCTTCAAAAAATGCTTAGTGTGAACGAACTGGCCAGCTTTAACAGTACAATTTTTCTGAATCAAAGCTTTTTGCCATTAAGCCATATAACCATCGAAACAACACGAACGAAGTACAGTGACAGTTCACGGACGTTTGACGTTTCCATGTACTACCTAACGTCACTGACGTTTGACGTTTCCGTGTGCTACGTAACGTCATTGAAATTTGATCTCACTTCAGTCCTGTTTTGATCAAAAAAAGTAGTACTAAAACGTCGTTTAGTGGCATCAAAATAAAGTGGCATTAGAATGGAGCCACCCGAGACTATATTTTTGGAGGACTGTTTCAGTACCGAAAACTGGCCTTGATATGATACTTTTTTTTTACAGTGTAATCCTGCTCTGCACGTTTGAATCAAAAAAATATTTGTATTAAACTCAAATATATTTTATTCAATTTGAGCAAATCCTTTATTTGTAACAAACAAATCGTATCAAAAAAAAAATTACTTCATTGAATGAATAAGGTAGTTATATCTCATTTATTAAAATTAAATAACTGTTTTTTAATTCAACACACAAAAATTTGTTTCTCGTAATCATATAATAGTAAACATTTTTCTCAGTAAAAATTTTCCAGATTTTAAAGATTTCACAAAGATTTCAAAAGATTTTTAAAGATTTCACAAATATTTCAAATATTTCACAAATATTTAATAGATTTCTAATATTTCACAAACTTGTCAAAGATATGAATGCTTTCACAATGATTTCAAGGATTTCACAAAGATTGTATAGATTTCAGAGATTAAACAAAAATTTCCAAAATATAGTCAACTCTCGATATACGTTAGAGACCCCCCGGTTTACGCTATTTCTAGAACTGATGACCTACGCAGTTTCGTCACGAGAGGAGCCGTGGGGCCGAAAGAGAGGATTTTCTCAGTCAAGCGTGACAAACAGCTCGAGGGTCGCACTCTCAGCGCGTTAGTTGCAGCAGGTTGCGTCATGCGTCCAAACCCAACAGAAATGATTCCAGCCTGTTCACGTTTGGATTCCTACGATTTAGGGCCAAGGTCAAGGCAATTAAGCCATGCCCGAAACAGTTCTTATAACGGAAGTTGAGTGTATTCAAAGATTCCACAAAATTTTACATATTTCAAAGATTTTACAGAGATATTTTTATCTCTTATTCTTTATATATTTTCCATGCAATAGTAAGCGAAAATTGAACTATTCATATTTGCATTTTATTTAGACATTTGTACGCTATCACAAATTTTTTTTCTCATTCCTGACACCCTCGACGTCTTTCGATTGTCATTGTAAATTCATGGGTCTAAAACGACTGCGAGACTTCATGAATACGAGAAGACGAAATCATGGGGTTGTTTCGTAGCAGCGATCTAAGACATGCAAACGAGAGAAGAGAGAAGGAGGAGAATGTTTTAAGGACCTAAGGACCAGAGTCCTGAGCACGAATGCTAATACTCTCGCCTCATCTCTTTCTCTCTAATGTCTTTTCTTGACTCCTTGTCACTCGATTTCGCCTCTGTGGTTCCCGAGGCTCTGCGAGCGCGAAAGGGAGTCCATAATGTATTGCAAAGGGTTGCTTGTTTGCGTAGGAGGAACCAAGTGCAGGCGTTCGTCATTCATGGGGTCATGTATTATCTGAATTTCCCTCAGGCTGTCAGCAGGGAAACGGGATGACAGCTTTATAGGGTGATCCAATTAAAGGGCCGTTAATCAACATTCGTCTATCTATAATTCTGGAATCTAGATTCCAGATTCAAAATAGACATTTCTAATCCTAATAAAGGGCTTTCCATAAACTATATAATTTGCCAATTTGAGGCGGGAAAGAGGATCACGCTAAAAACTAGGGTTGGTAACAGGGGGTGAAGGGGGGGGGGGGGATGTGAAAGTAACGTTATGAACTTAAATGACATTTAATAGCTTACCCACAAAGGAATAGTAAGGAGTAGTATCCATGTAAGTGGGGAGTGGGACGAGCGACGTCCAAGAATTCGTTAATGCTTGCCACGTATGAAAACTCGTATGCTGATAATGCATAATATTTGAAAATACGGTTTTTAGTGTAAAACTTTGTTGTTCAACATAATTTAAAGTTGAAGCAAGAATATAAGAGATCCCTTGGTTCGAGACGAATCGATTGACTTATAATATTAATACATTTTATTGAAGAGTAGGGAAGTTATGATAATTTATATATTTTGAAAATCGGGTTTTTATGGTAAAACTTTTTTCATCAACATGATCCAAAGTTGATGCAAGAACAAAAAACAATTGTTGATTTGAGTCGAATCGACTGACCTATAACATTGATACATTTTATTGAAGAATAAAGAAGCTATGGTAATGCATAGTGATGCATATCGATCATTTTTGGACAAAATCGAGATTTTCTTAAGACATAGTCTGATGGAACTGAAATGTAATGGAGATCAAGAATTTGCAATGAAAAAAGTCGATCGAGACGATACGATCATCTCGACTGAGTGATCGTTCGTCTCGATGTGATGAGTATGGTCTTCAAGGTTTCAATTACATCTGACGAGATTTTTTAAAAATTTCAAAATGATCGATATGCATCACAAGTAATGCATAATATTTGAAAATACGGTTTTTATAGTAAAACTTTTCTCATTCTCATAATTTAAAGTTGATGCGACAATAGAAAAGTTGTCTTGATTCAAGACGAATCGACTGACCTATAACATTGATACATCTTATTGAAAAATAAAGAAGATATGGTAATGCATAATATTTGAGAACACGATTTTTTATAGTAAAACTTTTTTCATCAACATAATTCAAAATTGATGCAAGAACGGAAAAGATTCCTTGATTCGCGGCAAATTCATTGATCTATAATATTAATACACTTTATTGAAGATTAAGGAAGTTATGCTCATTCATAATATTTGAGTGTAAAATACTTTTTTAGTCATAAATTTTCAAATAGAGTAATTATTCTGAAAATTTTTGTGAAGAAATCATAAAGCTGGTAAAGGAATAGGGTGCGACCGAATTTTTCTTTTCTCTTTTCCAGCTCGAAAAATTATCGTTTCGAATAAAAAATTCGATTTGTCTGATATGCCTTTGTATTTAAAAATTTGGTGTATTATTTTGTAATTTTATATTTGTTGTAAATTTTTATTTTTAAATTGATCAAAATGAAGACTTTGGTTTGTCTATTATTGAAAAAAATAAATAATGCTTCCTCTATGAGGAAGCAAATACATTTGCTAACGGGAAGCAAAGTGCTCGTTAAATGAGCACCATATAATTATAAATATAAACAAAGTGAAAACATTCGAGATCGAATTCACATCTGGTTGTTGAAAATGTAACTATTTTATTGGAAATTCGTTTTTTTTATGAGAATTAATTTTTTATGCTAACGATTTAGATGTTCCAGTTTTAGTTAAAAAGTTATATTTCTTATTGAAAATCCATATTTTCTAATGAAAATTCATGCATTTTGTTACAAATTTGCCTTTTTTGGTGGAAAATTTATTTTTTCGGTTGAAAATTCATCCTTTTTTATGATAAATGAAACTTTTTGAGTCTAAATTAATCTATTTTGGTTGAGGAACCTATTTTTGTAGAAAATTAACTTTTTTGTAAAAGAATAATATTTTTGGGTTGCAAACTCAACCTGTTTGTAGATAATTCGTTCTTTTGGGTCTAAAATTCAACAATTTTGTTGAAAATTAATGTATATTTTTGTAAAAATTCTTATTTTTGGTAGAACATTAATCGCCCTGCTGAAAATCATCTTTTTGGTTTAAAATTTAACTATTTGGTTCCAAATTCATCTTTTTAGTTGAAAATTCAACTACTTGGTTGAAAGTTGAAATAAAAATGCATATTTTTTTGAGATTCACCTTTTTGGTTGAAAATTTAACTATTCCATTTTGAAATAATTATTCTTCCCGATTTAACTATATTCCATTTTGGTACAAAATTTATCTATTTTCTATTGAAAATTGGTCGTTTCTAGTTGAAAATTTATGTATTTTGTTGAAAATTAGTTTTTTTGTCGAAAATTAATAGAAACCATGTAAGCGCACACATTTTGTGGACGGATTAGAAAGAATTAAATTAATCGAAAATACAGCATCTAAGTATGAAATTAAAAATAACCATATGAAAGGTGTGGCTATAATGCTCACATTAAGAGGAATTAACAAAATGGAAAATATGTTTGCCTGCATTGAACACAACACAAGTGGCAATCTTTAAGAAAATATAAAAGAATTGGTTTCGGAGGTAAACCTATTCTTTCTTTGGGCACTTCTCCCGATGGAAAATTAGCACATTCAAAAAAATTAAATAATGCTCACTCTTCCGTTTATATCTCAAAATATTAATTTTTCTCTATTCTTCTCTCCTCACCGGGTAACTTTTTGGTAGAAAATTAATTTTTTTTGTCAAAAATCATATTTTTGGCTTGAACATTCAACTGTTTTGTATATTGGTCCTTACAGCACAAAAATTCAACGATTTTTTTGAATATTAATGTATTTTGTTGAAAATTGTGTTGTTTTTTTGTAAAAAAACCATGGTCCTTCTAAAAATTCATTTTTTTGTTGAAAATTCCTTTCTTTTGTTGAAAATTCGTCTTTTTGGTCGAAAATTAAGCTTCTTGTTTGAAAATTCTAAAAGTCTGAATTAATCCGGTTTGGTTGAGTATCCAACAATTTGGTAGAAAATTTAACTATTCAGTTATAAATAACAATAATTTTTGTTGAAAAAGAAGCTTTCTTAATGAAAATCGAACCTTTTGATAGAAAATTAATTTTTGTTGTTAAAAAATCATATTTTCGATTCGAGAATTTAACTGTTATGTAGATAATTCATCCTTTTGGCTTGCGAGTTCAACAATTTGATTTAAAAACAATGTATTTTATTGAAAACACGTGCTTTTTGGTAGAACATTAATCTCCTTGCTGGAAAATTCATCTTTCTAGTTGAAAACTCAACTATTTCCTAAAAAAATAATATTTTTTAGTCTTTGGTGGAAAATTTAACTATTCCATTTCTAGATAATTAATCTTCCCAGACAAGACTATGGTTGTCAACGAGGGGAAAGGAAGGTGAGGGAAGGGACTAAACATAGCCTAAAATTGGTAAGGTTGTTTATGGACAACCCCTGAGTGAGAAAGTATTATTTATTAAGAAGGGCATCCCATTAAACGAGTTTTTCCATTTTTACCAAAATGTTGACTATACACAATAGTCTATAATTATCATATAAATCTCCAAGAGTCATAAGATATCCAGAAAAAAAAACCGGGAGCAAAAAGCTTTGATGGGCTTAAGAAAAACAATCCCATCCCCTTCCTTTAGATTCTCAATGGCAATAAAACTGAGAATGTTTCATTACATCTCTCCCGGTTTTGATCGGCTCGCAGCGTGATCGCTGACTCAGTGACTCCAAAAGCGTCTATGGAAACGCCCCATTAAAACCCATGAAATCCCCTGCAACAGTCTACCTATTCGATTATTAAGGTAAGCCGATCTCCTTCAGGTGGGTGAAGGTTAATGCGCAATATTACCCCTACAGACACGCTTTTAGGACTCATTCTCAGTCCTTATTATTGGATGTTTCTCAGGCTTCAATTCCACCAACTTATTATTACACACCGAGCCTAATTGCTCCACAATTTTCTCCGGATTACCACTCATCAACTCATACTCGCAGGTGGACTCATCATTATCAAATATTTTTAGATACTCTTGAAAATAAAGACTGCAATGCTTATTATATATTGCGTATATCTTCTTCAATATCTCTCCTTATCTCTTCCTCTCCTCTTTAAGGCCTCTCTCCTGTTTCTTCTTCTTCTACTTCCAACTCCTTCTCAGAACACCACACTTCTCTATCCCACCCTTATCCTTTACCCCTCACAATCATTACCCCTCCCCTTTCAACCCTCACATTTCATATCATGTCTTCCTCTTTCTCACACTATTTACCCTTCACACCTACCCTTTTCCTACCACCCACGTTCACTCTGATCAGCGCTTTATATATCCACCTCATCTTTCTCTTTATCCCTCAAAATCGTAACCCCGGCCCTTATAACCTTCACACTTTGTCCTTTCTTCTCTCCACAATATACTTTTCTCTTCCTATATGCAGCCCACACCATCTACTTTCCACACCTCCCGCTCCTTCTATATAAAGATTCTCCTTATTCCCCATGCCACCTCTTGAATAAGCAGCTCACAATTAAATGACAACTCGATTATAACTTAAAACTCGATTACCTATGTAATCCCGTCTCCTCATGATGCTTCTGCGTCTCTCGCCCCTTTATTCTTTCCTATATTATGCTGTTATCTCCCCTTGTGTGTATATTATCCCCTTTCCTTCTAATTCTCACACTTCTCACCATGTCTTTAATTATCTTCCCACATCAAATACCATTTACATCCTACTTCTCTCACCTTCAACTCTTTATGCCCCTTCACCTCTCCACACTTTTTCCATATACCTCTATAGATGCTATATTCCTTGTGGCCCATCTTTCTCTCTCTGTTCGTTCTCTCACTTCACCTCATTATTGCTTCATGGCATGGATGAGAGGGCTACAGTGGTCTTGTATCTATTCCTGGCCTCGTACCAAACCTCACATATACACCATCTGCCTTTCTTCCACCCCGTATGATCTCAGTGTCGTATCTTCGCTACTCCTCATCCTCTTATCAACCCCTTCTACTCACAGTATACTGCATCTACCCCTCCACATTATAATCTTCTTCCCGTTCGTTCTCTTCTCACCGCATCTCTTCCTTATCCCCACCACCTCTACTCAACACACATCACATTCTCGATCAGCTCCTCCCCCTACCCATATCATTTCTTTTACTATTTTGTTCTATTCTTCACTCTCTCTTATAGTCGTACCCAATCCCTCCACTCTCAACACCTCTTCTCATATATACCCCGACTGCTGACTTTTCACATTAATCTCCGGCGAGTCGATCATTAATGAACTCAGGTTTATAATTCTTTTGCCTTCTTTGGATTCCTTTGAATTCTTATAATTCTCTTGAATGCAAGGCCGTAGTCAGAATAATTATCTGGTGTATGGGGGGGCGGGGGTTGAATTGGGGATAATCAGGGGGGATTTGTAGTGCGACACAGGAAAGTATATGTATATTATGAACACATTTTAAGATTTTCTGGAGGGGATCAAAGCGGTTGATCTTTCACACAGCTACGGCCTTGCTTGAATGCACCCTGAATTCTTCTGAATTCTCTTGAATTCTTCTGAATTTTTTAGAATCCAATTTAGAATTCTTCTGAAATCTCTTGAATTTTCTTAAAATATTTTTAATTTTCTCGATTTCTTTGGAATTCTCTTGAAATCATTTCAAATTCTCTTAAAGTCTTCGAATTCTGATGTATTCTTTGAGTTCTTCTGAATTCTTCGAGTTCTCTTGAATTCTTCGAACTCTTTTGAATTTTCCAAATTCTTTTACATTCTTCCAATTCTTTAGAATTTTTCCAATTCATTTGGATTCTCTTGAAATATTTCTTGTTCTCTCAAATTCTTGTGATTTCTTTTGAATTCTCTTGAAGTGTTTTGAATTCATTAAAGTCTTTAAATTCGTTGGAATTTATTGAATTCTTCAAACCTTTTGAATTGTTTTTAATTTCTCCAATACTTTCATTTTCTTCTAATTCTTTTGAATTTATTTAATTTTGTTGCATTCTTCCAAATCTTTGGGAATATTTTGAATTCTTCGAATTACTCGATTTCTTTTAAATTCTTCGATTTCTTTTGAATTTTTCGAACTCTATTAAATTCTTTATATAATTCCTTGACTGCACTCTATAGTCCATTCTTTAAAATTCTTTAAATACTCTTAAATCCACCTTCCATTCTTTGAAATTCTTTTTAATTCTCATTGATTCTTCTCAATTGTCTTCCGTTCTCTTGATTTATCTTCAATTTTCTTCTTATTCTTTTGAATCCTCTTGAAATCATTTGAATTTTCTTGATTTCATTTAAATTATTTTTTTATTTTCTTGAATTATTTTAACTTCTTTGAATTCTTGAATTCTGATGTCGTAATCTTTTTTAAAATCGATAAATAGCTGATGCACTGCTTCATTAAATTCCCATTTTTTTTCTAGCAGTTGTCTAATTGTGAACATTTGATCGCTTGTAGATCGGTTTCGGCGGAATCCACACTGGTAATCCCCAATGATTTCCTCGGCGAAAGGAGTTAGCCTACCTAAGATTACATTGGACAGGATCTTATAACACGACGACACAAGTGAAATTCCCCGATAATTGTTACAGTTAATTTTATCGCCTTTTTTAAAGATAGGAATAACAATAGAGTCATTCCATTCCTCTGGAATGCGTTCTGTTTTCCAAACTGTGCGTATTAATTTACAAATTTGTCTTTTGAGGCAAGGGCCTCCATTTTTTATCAGTTCAGCCGGTAGGTCGTCGATGCCCGCGGCTTTGTTATTTTTCAACTTCTTTATGGCCATTTCTATTTCTATATCAGCAGGATCATCAATTAGTAGATCAGCAGTGTGGATTTCGCCGAGATTACCTTCAACGGGGGCTTCGCGTACATTTAATAGTTTATCGAAATATTCTTTCCATAAATTCAGTCTCTCTGTCGCATCGGCTACTAGATTGCCATTTTCGTCCCTTATTACTTCCGTTCTACTTTGAAAGCCTTTCCTTATAAAATTGATTCCCCTGTGCATCTCGCGAGGGTTATTCTGTTTATTATGCGTTTCTATTGCTAGTATTTTACTCTTTTCCCACTCCCTTTTCTTGGATCTATAGAGCCTATTTGTACTTTTACTAATCTCGAGATACTTCTTATGAGTTTGATCGCACTTATTTTGTAAACTACTTAGTCTGGCCTTCCGACGTTTTTCAAACCCGAGTTTGCACTCTTCGTCATACCATGGTTTGCTTTTTGTTACTTTCTTTAAACCTATCGTAAGTTTCGCGGCTGTCTTTACCGCCTTTTTTATATTGCTCCATAGGGTTTCCGGGTCCTCCTCGTAATTATTGTTATCGTCTCTCTGTTCTTGGAGAGCGTCAAAGCTATTAGAAATCTCAACTTGATAATTTAATGTTTCTGTTGCTGTTTTGAACTTATCTATATTGAAACGAACTGTTGGCTCTGTGCGGCTTGTTTTCTTACTGATCGCTAGCCTAGATCTTAGTTTTACTATCACGAGAAAATGGTCTGAATTTAAATCCGCTCCCCTATACGATCTTATATCGAGAATGTTTGTATTACGTCTTCTGTCAATTAGAACGTGATCAATCTGATTGTGAGTATTACCATCCGGTGATCTCCAGGTGGCCTTATGTATATTTTTATGCTTGAAATATGTGCTTTTGACAACGAGGTTCTTTGAAGCTGCAAAGTTTATTACTCTAGTTCCATTATCATTACTGACGTCATGCAAACTTTCTGATCCTATTGTAGGCCTATACATCGGTTCTTTTCCAATTTTCGCGTTGAAATCTCCCAATACTATTTTTGCGTCAAAAGTTGAGAACTTGTCAAAAACCTGCTCGATTGTTTCGTAAAAGAGATCTTTAGTGTCTTCGTCTTTGTCCTCGGTGGGGCAGTGCACGTTGATTAATACCTGTTTGCTGAAAATACCCTTCAGTACAATGTATGATAACCGATCGTTAATGAATTGAATGTCGACAACCGCTTGCGAAATTCGTTTATTAATAAGAAAACCGGTCCCCAGTGTGCGCCCCTTAGCTCCCCCGAAGTGAAAAGTATAGTTATCCTTAGAAATTGACCCGAAATCTCCCGACCAGCAGGTTTCTTGAAGTGCTATTAAGTCAGTTCTGTAATCATTTGCTATCTTAATGAGTTCGCTAAATCCGCCAGTATATAGACTACGCACGTTTAGAGTTCCCACCCTTAGATCTTTAACTGTAGTTTTTTGTTTTTGCAAGTTAGCCATGGTAGTTTCAAGATAATCCGCACGTTAGGATCCTATTCCGATCGTAGGTGAGTCCACTGTCCCAGGAGTGATAACCCCCATACCTCCTTAGGTCTAAGTATGGGAGCTTTCCGACCCTGACAAGGACCATGTCAACTTGCCGTCAGACACATTACAGTTTCATCCTCGTATCCTAACGTCCCCCTGCAAGGCAGCGCGCCAATACTGGCATCAGTACCCCTTTGGCCCTATACAGGCGAATCATTCCACACATCCCTTGCGGGCAGTGTCATCGCTGCTGTGTCCAATGGGCAACAGGATTTTTCCCTTACAAGATTTTTAGTTTTGGTTCGGGTAGTGTTTCTAGGTGGATACACGCTGTACCTCGGCCTGCCAGGACCCACTCATTGCGTATGAACGTGAATGGCTGGGTCCTCCCAAACCATGGTCATCGTGTTTTCTACCAGTGCTAGGCAGTGCTAGGCCAACATCTTAGGCTGGGCTCACCACACCCACGACTGGTTCCTATCGGCTGTCCGCGGCTGATTATTCTTGTATTCGCAGCTAACCTGAGGGGCTGTTCAGCCTAACGGGCCGTTCCTCTATCCGCAACCCGAGGACGCGCTGCGTAGTGGTGACAGGAACCCACCGAGCAGAAAACTTCAATATTACCTGTTTTTATTCAGTAAATCCAAGTTCGATAAAAAAAACTTCACGACAAATCTTAAGTTTAAAATATTATCTGTTATTTTCAATAATTTCTTTTCATTCCAAGATACCACGCAGAATAACAGGATTATTCAGATGTTGAAATTTTAATAATTTTTACTTTTATTTTATTTACTTTATTCAATTTTTTCCTTCCTCATAGATGAAACTTCGTAATGGCCTAAACGTTCAATTTTTCTTTTTGGCATATTTCAAGAGCTATATCATCATAAAATTGGGAAGAATTGTAGCTCCAACTGATATCAAGGTCTGATAGGATTTTGAGCTAGATCGGCCATCTAATAGTAGTTTTTCTTTATTTTAGAGATTTCAGTAACAAAAATTTATTTCCTTTATATGAGAAAAACTTGTTTGACATTGAAAATACAGCGATACGATATCTAATGTATTCTAATGTGTTTGTTCGCGTCCTTGAGACGCATCGATTGACTTATTGTTTAACCTTTATGACCCACCAGTACCGATTCATGAAGTTTCATAAATTTAAAGATTCAAAAATTGGTTATATGAGAAAAACTTTGTTCGTATTTGGAATACTATAGTGCTGTATCGGACATGTTTGTTCGCGTCTTCAAGACTCGTCGAATGACGTATTGACGAACCTTCTATGACCTATTATCATCTAGCAAAACCGATGTGGAAATTGAACAAAAATATATTGATTACCTTGTTGATATTAGGAAAACTTTTTAATATTCGGAATACAATTGTAATGTATATGATATATTTGTTCGCGTCTTCGAGACGCATGGGCTGACCAATAGAAGAACCTTTCACGACCTATAACGTATACCTATAACCTTCCAATATCATTTTTAAGTTTCTCAACAAAATTATTCACTTTGTTGTAATAAGGATTTTTCCAAATTGGGAATACAAAAGTATTGTGTTTGATATAGTTGTTAGTGTTTTCGAGACGCGAGGATTGACTTAATGACGTACTTTCGATGATCATTCTTAATCAATCAATAGCGACTTAGAAAGTGTATAAAAAAAGATTACATTGTTTGTATGAAGAAAACTTTTTTTTATTGGGAATATAACACTACCATAAGTTAAAAACTTGTTTATTGGAACAAAACACATCGATTGACACGTTGATAGGCTCTCTGATTTTCTAAAAATATGATTTTCGGTATAAGACAGTAACATATACGCTTGAAAAATATTTAAAGCATCAATTTTTTTCTTTTGTTAGAGAAAATCTCCCACTATGAGGAAGCAAATTTATTTGATACCTATATGAGGAAGAAAAATACTCAGAAAATAAGCACAAATAAATACACCCATAGTGAATACGTCCATAGTACTTCACAGCGGTATTTTTTTCGAGAAATTCAATAACATTATTCCTGCGTTATTTCTGAAAAGAACAGCAACAAAAATCACATATTTTGAGAGAAAATGCAG
This sequence comes from Andricus quercusramuli, assembly GCA_932178445.1. Classification (NCBI taxonomy): domain Eukaryota; kingdom Metazoa; phylum Arthropoda; class Insecta; order Hymenoptera; family Cynipidae; genus Andricus; species Andricus quercusramuli. The sequence continues at coordinate 105,082 of CAKNXH010001097.1, forward strand.
TTTCTCATTTGACCCCGTATATGCTCATTTCGCCCCGGTCTCCACTACAAAAATTTGTTCTGGGCATGCTGTGAGAGGGGGGGGGGGGGGCGGGTGGAATAATCAAAATTGAACTTTTTTTTAATTATATAACGTGCTTCAAAATCTTTGTCTAAAATATAGTAGGTATGTGTATTGCCCCAGGCGGAAGAAGGATATGAAGTATTATATATCTATAATTTTCATTTGTTTCATACAATTTTTATATCAAACTAATGAAAATTATGTATAATATTTTACACTATGTATAAAATATATATAATTTTTTCTGCCTGTGGCCGCATAGTATGCATAAATTGATAAGTAGGTACTTTTTGGTAAATATAGTGAGAATGATTTCGATGTGTATAATGTGTATAAGTTAGTTAATTTAATCGTATCAAAGTACAAATTTGGACAGTTGGACCCCGAGGGTCGGTCCATGGGCCGCGCCACGTGCTGCTGTCAGCGGCACATATTATATTATATAGGAATGGCAGCGAATAGGTGTAGATATAAGCACTGGGAGGCAGTTAATAAATATGATAATGGTGGGTAGGGTGTGATGGGATACCAGTGTATAAGAGTGACCACCAGAAGGTGGGCCTGTCATTGTCAGGCACCCTCGTATGTCACTTTCCTCACACCACCCTTCTATTCGCCAATCCAACGCGTGCGTCCGTCCTAAAACTTGAAAACTGTGCTCTGCACTCTTTGAGAATTCTTCAAAATTCGATTGGACACCTTTCAATTACAAATGTTACTTCAATTTCAGATCATGTTCTAACTGAAAGTCATTATTTTTCGTCCACTTGTCATTTGTAACTAAAAATTCATTTATGGAAATAACCATTTTCTGTCCAAAAAAATATACGTTAATTTTTGTACAGATTATAGTGAAAATCTCAGCAGAAAAAAATTCTAAAAATATGGGACAAAGTACATGTTGCAGATTAAGATACGTTTTGCCTACACTGATACAGAATTTAAAAATTTGCAGCCGATTAGCAATTATTTCCTGATGAGTGAAGCGTTGAAAAGTACCATTATCTTAATATCATTTCAGAATGCTCAACTTTGAATGGCTTCAGCAAGAATTATATGAATTTCTTTTATCCTTTCTGTTGATAAGAAAATAATAGTAAGAGGTCTGATCTCCGAAACTAAAGAACGTATAACGGAGATAATTCTTAGAGCAAATTGCTCATGTTTGGCTTCTGAGAAGGGTGTATGTAATGTCAACAAGCAAAAATTTGCGCCTTGATGTTTAAAAAACTATTTTCTTCTTCGGAAAATACAAAGGGCTTTCCTATTGTGGTAGCAACCGCAGTCACAGCAGGACGCTTGTCTGTGCTACTGCCCTTGTATTTTCTGAAGAAAAAAATTTTCTAACATTTAAACTCAACTTTTTGCTTATTGACACTATATACGTAGGACAAGTAGTTTTTGGTTCATTCTTGAAAAACAACATTAAAAATTAAAAATAAATTTTTGGACAAACGACACAAGCTGCGAAAAAAATAATGAGACAAAAGTTGTTCACGCAAAAAAGAGCTACAAATTTGTTCCTAATTATTTCTTGATAGGATGCGTAGTTTTTGTTTTATTCGTAAAAAAACAACTTAAAAATATGTATATATAATTTTTAGACAAACGAGACATGCTATGAGTATGGTTTTTATATTATGCAATCGATTTTTCATCAACGATATAACTGATAAAATTGCATCCAGAATACAACTCGTTATTTAAAAAGTCCTCGACTACATGCATTTCGATTGGAAGGTTTCAGAGAGGATTTATACAACTGAGATATATTTCCATATTTTTATATTCTGTCAGGCAAGGCCGATATCCAATAGCGGAAAATCTAACAAGTGCATTGATTTGATGAAAAAAATGGTCTCTTACCGCTTTTATTAAGCAGGAAATGTGTTTATATTTAAATAAGTACTCTATAATTATAAAATTTAAATTATTTTTTTTTAGAAAAGAATGATGACCCTAACAAAATCTAAACCAATGTACCTAATTTTTACAATATTTAGAGGATGTCAATAAACTATGTTAATAATTTGAGGGGGAGGGGGTAACGCTGAAACTACGGTTGGCAACAAAGAGGGAGGTTCGGTGGAAACTTTACGAACTTAGATAACATTTAGTACGTTTCCTGATGATAAATTCTAACTCTCCTTTTTTCGCTCAAATTCGAACTAAATTAATAGAACACAGCCAGAAAAATCAACTACTTTTGGTTGAAAATTCTACTATTATATTTTTGGTTCGGAATTCATCTCCTTTGGTTAAATATTCTTGTATTTGGTTAAAAATGTATTATTTTGTTGAAAATACAACCGTCATCATTTTTGGTCGGAAATTGAGCTACTTGGTTGAAAGTTGAACTACATACTTTGTTACAAATTCATTTTTTTGTGGCTAAAAAATCATCTTTTGGTTTTAAATTTTTTTCTAAGAATTTGTTTTTTCAAAATTCATTATTTTTGTCGAACATTTATCTCTTTTGTTGAAAATGTAACTATTTTGTTGAAAATTCGTTTATTGGGTGACAATTCATTTTTTTAATTACAAATGTAAGCATTCCATTTTTTTTTTTATTTATATTCTCATCGCAAATTGATCTTTTATAGATGATGATTCCTGTACTTCGTTAGAAATTCATCTTTTTTGGTTTAAAATTAATCTTCTTGGTTGAAACTTATTCCTTTTTTTATTAAAAATTCAACCGTTTGGGTCTAAATTATTCTATTTTGTTAAGGATTCAACAATTTGGCGCAAACGATATTATCTTCACATCTGACGTCACTTTTTAGTTCCTCGGGAGAAAAAAAGTATTTTTGCTCCCTAGGGACTGAAAAGTGACATCAGGGGTTAAAAATTATATTTTTTGTTACAAATTCTTTTTTTTTCTTTTAATTTGACTATTTGGTTGGAAATTAAACTATTTTTATGAGAATTTAACTTTTTGATGGAAATTTAATTTTTTTGTAAAAAAAATCATATATTTTCGGGTTGAAAATTCAACTGTTTTGCAGATCATTCCTTCTTTTGGCTTTCAAATTCAACAATTTTGTTGAAAATTAATGTATTTTGTTGAAAACTTGTGTTTTTTGGTAGAACATTAATCTCTTTGCTGGAAAATTCATATTTTTGGTAAAAAATTTAACTATTTGGTTGAAAATTCATCTTTTTAGTTGGAAATTCAACTATTGTTAAAAATTCATATTTTTTAAGATGAACGTCCTTGGTTGAAAATTTAGCACATCTTTTGGGTTGAAATACTTTGTTGAAAATTAATTTTTTCAAGATTCATCAATTTAATTGAAAATTCATCTCTTTTGTTGAAAATGTAACTCTTTTGTTAGAAACTCGTTTTTTTTTGGTTGAGAATTAAGTTTGTTCACTAAAAATGTTACTATTTTATTTTGGTTGAAAATTTATATTTTTTATTGTAAATTGATCTTTTCTATTTGAAAATTCATGTATTTTGTTAAAAATTTGTTTTCTTTGTCGAAAATTAATCTTCTCGGTTGAAAATTCATTTTTGTTGTTGTTAAAAATTCATCTTTTTTTAGTTTAAATTCAACTACTTGGTTGAAAGTTGAACTAGAGTTTTTTTTTTAAATTCATGTTTTTTTCAAGATTCACCTCTTCGGTATAAACTTTAACTTTTCTGTTAATAATTCGCTTTTTTATGAAAATTAATTTTTCATTGGAAAATTTCACTACCTATTCCATTTTTTGTTGAAAATTTATCATTTACAAGTTGATAATTCATGCATTTTGTTAAGACTTCGTCTTCGTTTCAAAAAAAATTACCATCTCTCCTATGTTTGGATAACATTTTTGGTTATGTTAGTTGGGAAGGTGGAGGGGTTAAAATTAGCCTAAAATTGGTTATTTATTTTATGGATGACCTGATGACCTCTTATGAATAAAAAAATCGTGGGTTACATTTGCATAAGTATCGTTTTATTAATATCTCTTTTCGTTATTTACAAAACTTTATAATAATAATATCTCTAATAATCCTTGTAGCTTTTTTTCACCATCACACACTACTCACTATTAATATTTTCAATCTTATCCGCCACTTTTCTTATCGTGGTTTTTTTTATACTTCCTTTTAATCATTATATTAATGCGCTAATGCTCAATCTCGCTAACGTTATACGCATATAGTAACACCGCATCGAATCTTAGAAATTCGTTAGTACGAAGAAAACGGCGCCAAATTAATTAATTAATCAATTAATTATTTACATATGTCTCGTACCTGTGATCAGTTATCACAGCGCAAATCTCCAGCCTTCTACGATTCCCGTATTACTAACGACCCACAAGTTAAAAAAAAATTTTGCCGAGGGGTCAGATACGAACTCTGTTGCTGCGGGCAGCTTTGTTCGCTCGGCCCTCAATTCTTTGCTTAAAAAGGTCGTTAGTTAAGAGTCCAGAATTAATTTCATTAAAACCAAAAAAAAAATATTTTTTCAGGAACTTATAAAAAAGTAACTTTTTTCACAGTTATCTGCAATTAATTTTAGACTCAATTCCCTCCGCGAATCGTGAAAGCTGGTTGCTTGTAGCTCATTCATGGAAAAGGTATTACATTTATATACATAGACATGGTTCGGTGTTTTGCTCTATATACTGGTCAAGTGTCTCTAAATTACTATGCACAGTGTGCAGTTGGAGTGTCGCGTTCGTTTTGCAAATATGATCCTCCTGCTGACGTCACAAATCGGTGTACGGTTTCCCGTAATTTGAATTAACATGACTCGTCCCACAACGGAAGTTCCGAATTTTCGAGGATGCTTGAAATACAACTGGACAGAATTGAAATTTCTATGCACTTCAAAATTGAAGGGCCAATAAAATGCGTTTTGTGATAGAAAAAATGAAAAGTGGAATAAATGCTCAAAATTGAGTAAAAAGAAATTTTTCATTAAAACTTACACTACCGTTGGAAATCATCTAAAAATTACTGATGAAAATTACTGATGACTTTGAAAGACGATATCTCGGTCGGAAATAAAGCTGGACATTTTTTTTTTAATAAATAGTTAGGAAGTTAATGAAATTCCATGCCGTATGACAAATAGTAAATATTTGCGACTTTTGGTTGAAGATATATCTTCAATTTACGGCTTTAAGCCATGAAAACATAAAAAATCTTCACGAGTTCCTGAGATTTGACATTTTTATTCATATCGCAGAAACCCCTAAACACTTTTAAAAGTTTTATCAGCTTTAATTGAAGATAAGATTTCAAAGATTGCATCCTTTGAATTTAAGATATTTGCCAAATTTTCTTACGTCATAGCACAAAAGTTGAAGTTGAGGTACAAAATCCGGTGATCGCCGACGGCAACTAGGCGCAGACACGCTTGGTCTTTTTTTAGTTCTATTTCAAAAACCGTACAGATTTTTCAAGTTTTATTGGCCTAAATTGAAGATAAAATTTCAAAGATTGCATAGTATAAATTTCAGATTTTTGCTATAACTTTCCTAGGCTATGACATAAATTAAAGTCAAGGTAGAAAATTCGAGAAATTCTTGTATTTAAAAAAAACGCTTCACATGTGATATATTCTCTCCAAAAAGACAGAAATATTTCTACTATAAGTCACACGATGTGGGATTTCATTAACTTTTTAACTGTTTAAAAAAAATGTCCAGCGGTACTGCACACCGAGTTATCGTGTTTCAAAGTCATCAGTGATTTTTAGTACCGCTTATTGCGCGACGGTAGTACATAATGAAGTTTAAATTCATTTTCAAATTAAATCAATTATAGTCTTTGTCCAACTGTATTGATAAAAAAATTTCAATTTCATTTCCTGTCGAAGCAAAACAGACTCGCATTTTCTAAAATTTAATTTAATAATTAAGGTAATTATTATTATATTATTTCAAAATAAAATTTGTCATGCGAATTATGATTTTAGTGGTTTCTGAAGTTGGAATCCGTTGTGCTTGAAAAATATAAATATTTTTTAAAATTGAAAATGATTTCCGATGCGGAGTGAAATTTAATATTCGTTTCATATAAAGATAAAATAATGCAAAGAGGGAATGGCTCAGCCTAAATCGATCGGCTTCATCGATATTCAAATTTCGAATGCAATTTTGTCGAGTACCTAGTATCACGTTGCACACAGAATTTCGGACAAGGTACAATGTACATAGTTCTATTTATAGAAGTAAATTTTTTACGTGGCATTTTCAGTTTGATTCACAAAATAAGTGTGGAAATTGGAACAATTAGATTTAGATTAATGTATTTAAGTACGGGTGATTCGAAAGAGAAAGGCAGGAAAGAATTACAATTAAAATCTTCACTTTTCTTACTCAACTATTTTTGTTTTCGAATTGAGTTTATTCTCATATTCTTTTTAAATTTTGAGTCAAATTAAATATAGAAAATAAAATAAAAATAAAATTGTAAGATACAGATTTTTTATCGCCTTTGTCTTTCGAATTATCTTTTTTGCGAACCAATACTTCGTGAATATTTCATCTTGATAGTTTGAATCAAATCTCGGGTGCAGAATCCAAACCCGAAGAGGGAATTAATTAAGTTTAGATATGTCTTTTTTTTTATTCTAAAATATTCGTAAGAAAAGTATTGGGTCGTTCGAAAACTGTGTAAAGCATTTAATAATGTATCCTATCTCGAAAAAAGTACCCAATACTATAAACTATAAAGTATTGGGCCTCACAATAGTATTATTAATCCCATAAAAAGTATTGGGACTCATAAATAGTATTGTATATATAAAAAGTATTGGGGCGCACAAAAAGTATTTGATCCGATATCCAAAAAGTATAGTCTGCCACAAAAGATGTTGTTCTAACTAAAACGTGTTGGGTCCCGAAAAAGTACTGGGCCCTCTATAAAAAAAACATTCATTACTCCCTCTTCGAATTTAGTTTCTACTTCTACAACTACCTTAATCTGTACAATAAAAGGCGCAATTTCACGGACTGTCTTCGGGAATGGTGTACCAGGCGGTGGGATCCGCGGCGAGGGCCCAAGGGCCAGCGACGGAGGGGTTGGCGTAGGCCGCCGC
>CAKNXH010001098.1:0-50440 GCA_932178445.1 Andricus quercusramuli
TAGTGTGGTATTATTGGTTTAATGTTAATTATGTATTGTGATTAATGTGATTTTGGTGGTTTACTGTTAATTATGGCATGTAATGATGTAGCGTTATATTATTTATGTAATGATAATAGTATAATGTTGAATGTGTAATTTTAATGGTTTCATGATAATGGTTTCATGTTATTGATGCAATATATTATTCGTTTACTCCAATTTGAAATTTAAAAAGTGTTACATTATTATCAATGATATAATGTTAATAGCACAGAAAAAACGGAAGATAAACTTTACATCGATTTCCGACGAAAGATTCGTTGCAACAAAAATTAACTTCACAGGATAAACTTCACACAAATATCGGTTAAACTTTCTCTTGTTTTCCAATGAGAAACACATGTATTTTGAAAGACGCGAAGTTGACTGAACAAAACTTTATCGCTCTAAAAAATTTCCTGCAACAAATTTTATTCTTAGTTTTTTCTGTGAGTATAGTCTCAATAGTAATGTAATGTGAATGTTCGATTGCTAATTCTGTCATGTTATTGATGGTGTCATGTTAATGGTGTGATGCTCATACTATATATATCGTGAAAAATGTCATGTGAATCGTTTAATGTTCATGCTCTAATGATAATCAACGAATGCTAATGATACACTGATACTGGTGGAATCCTAATAGTTTATCGTGAATGAAAAATGACGTAATGTTAATCGCTTACTGTACTGTTGCAATGTGAAAAGTGTTGTGTTAATATCGTTAAGTTGATCATGCTGATAATGTATATAGTATTGATGGTTTATTGTTCATGATGTATTGTCAATAGTAATGTAATATCAATGTTTTAATGCTATAATTGTATCATGTTGATGGTGATATGTTAATGGCCTAATGTTGTCGATGTATCGTCAAAAATGTCATGTGAATGGTTTAATGTTAAAGGTGTATTGTGAGTGATGTAATGGTAACTATTCAATGCTAATTATGTCATTTTAATAATTGATTGTGAATGACTAAAATGTTAATAGTGTAATATTGATTATATATTTCGAATAATATAATGTTAATTATTTCAATTTCAATTGTGTAATGATAATCGGCTAATGCTAATTGTGTCATGTTGATGGTTTCCTCTGAATGGTGCATGTCATTGATGTATCATGAAAAATGTAATGTAAATCGTTTAATGTTAATGGGGTAATGATAGTCAGCTAATGCTAGCGGTACAATAATATGGGTGTAATCCTAATGGTGTATTGTGAATGGTGTAATTGTAATAGGTAAATGCCCTTTTATATTACCAAACGTAGTTTTCAGCACCCCCCCCCCCTCTCTTGAATTCGTAACGTAGTTTATAGACAGCCTCTTACGCAAGTTTTCGTTCCCAATGATAAATAACTGGAAAAGAACACAAAATAAATAATCTTCAACGGCCCTTTCTTTTTCAAAAGAATCACTCAACATAATTGTTCCTCAAAGTGGGAAACCCCCCTAACTACAAGCAAATTATAAAAACTCATGATTATTAACTTCCCATTTACATTTTTCCTTTGAATTTCTCTGACAAGATTACGTAACATAATTCAGATAAATTGTTCTCTTATCCAAAACAGAATAACAGAATAACAGATGCATACACAAAAAGCAACAAAACTGCATTCCCCTATGTTTATTGCACTTGATTCTCCCGTAACAATTTATATCACAGAGAATTGTTCCCGTGAGGTGAAAATCCCAGATTCCGAGACGAATCTGAGCGATCAAACAAAGGGCAATTTAGTGATTGAGAACCCCTGGCCGGGCCCCATTTTCGCAGGGCTCCCGCAGGCTTGTAGTCCCCTGCTCCACATAGTTTTGAAGTTCCAGCCCCATACGTACGCCATAAAGAGGGGCCCTATTTTCAACGAGGGTATATCGCTCCCGGCCGGGATAGGGGAGACGCATTGGGGGGCGGAGGGTGAAAATCAGAAAAGAAGAGGGTTTCTGTGTGAGTCCACGTACGTGCGAGGGTTCCCGATATTTATTGCGGGGATGCGTGCACGGCACATATTATTTGTACCGCACATAATTCAAGTAGGTCGTTAAAATTATTTTATTACTTGTTCTACATAGCGCTTCCACGAAGCTCCCGTATTCCCGAGATGAAATAAATAAGCGCCTACCTGTAGGTCTCGATGGCGACTCACCTTTCATGCGACAACCCCGTACGCTCCCAAAGATTTCCTCTTTGTCACGATTTACCCAGAGGGACTCTTTGTGTCCATTTTTCTAGTTCAAATCGTACGGGGTCATCCACAAATTAGGTGAGGTGTTTCTTTTTGTTCATTTTAAACACCCTCCCACCCTCTTATAAGATACTGTATGATTTCATATACCCCCCCCCCCCATTTTCCCCTCTCATAAACTTACTAAGGTTTTGTATAAATTTGCAAGGGAGCGTCCACAAAATACGTGAGATTTTAAAGGACGAGAAAATGTCACATGTTCGTAGGAGTACCACTTCTCTGATCAAAAAATGAAATTTAAAATTTAAAAAATGCCATAATAGGGTAGACAAAATAAATTATTTCCCTGATTCTTTCAAGTCTCACCCCCTCATTTCGTGTCTTTTGGTGAAAAAAATTTCATTATTTGTTGAGATTTAAAAAAAAATGTTTAGAGGTAAGGCACGACAAAGTATCTCAAAGTGTTGAAAATTCAGTAAGTCCTTCAATTTTAAAAACCCCTAACTTTGCCAAAACTCACCCTTCAAGACACTATGAAGTAATTATTAAGTGTCTTGTCTGAATGTTATGAGAGTAAAATGAAAATTTAAGTGGCAAATTATATGAGAAATTTTATCATACAAATATGAAAAGTAGTGCCCTTGAAGTTTTGCCCCTTTCCACTCCTAATAATCCATAAAAAATTGCATTTTCCTTCTTTGAAACTTTTTCTTTCAATATATATATATATATATATATTCATATATTCAATACATATTATATATTATAGAAGAAAAAGTTTTAAAGGAAGAAAATGTAATTGTTCATGGATTATTAAGAATGAAATGGGGAAAAATGTTTATTTTGGGGGCACTATTTTTCATGTTTGTATAATAAAATTTTTTATTCGATTTACAACTTAAATTTTCATTTTACTTTCATAAAATTTAGAAATGATATTTAAAAATTACTTTTTAGTGTCTGAAGGGGTGAGTTTTGGCAAAGTAGGGGGTAGATTAAATTTTTCAAAAATGTTGTCAGGCTTCGTACTGCTCACATGGTAGTTTTACATCATCGTTGTGAAGTTTTTTACGATTCTTTTCAAAATTCAAAGCTTACTGAAAATCTCAAAAAATTAGGAAATTTTTGTTTCACCAAAAGACACAAAATAAGGGCGTGCAACTTAAAAAAATCAGAAAAATAATTTTTTTGGACCACCATAGGCGGCCTAGGCCATAAATTGAAAACCAATATTATCAAGGAAAAAAATGTCTTTTTCATTATGTTATTTTTGTCTCTGAAGAGCCGAAAACTTAGATGGTCATTGAATTTTATTTTTGATTATGAATCTTTTTCTACATTTTTGTAAAAAAAATTTCAAGGTAAAATGAACTTCGAGTCTATTTGAATCTTAAAAGTAGTAGTTAGGTTTTCAAACTGATTTCCAAATTGATTTGGGAATTATACTTTAAAAATAGGAAATTTTCCCAAACATACATTTGGAAAAATTTCCTAATTTATCTGGGAATTTTACTTGAAAATGAGAAATTTTTCTCAAAAATAAACGAAATTATGTGCAAATTTTCCCAAGGCAAATAGAATATTTCCTATTGAAGTGAGAATTTTTCTGAGTACAAATTGGGAAAATTTCCCAAATATTGTAGGAATTTTTCATTCCAAAACCTGTGTATAAAAATTCCCCAAACCGCTTGAAATATTTCCATTCAAACCAAGTCGTTGCATTATCAACGAAAAAGGTAGAATTTTCAACCGAGAAGAATAATTTTCTACTTCAAAAGATCAATTTTCAGCAAAGTACATGAATTTATCAACTAGAATAGATCAATTTTCAACCATACAAAAAAAGAAGAATTTTTCGCGAAATAGTTAAATTTTAAACCAAAGAGATGGATTTTCAACTGAAAAAGATAAATTTGCAACCAAAAATTGAATGGTTAAATTATCAGTTAAGAAAATTGATTGAAAAATTTACAATGGACAATGTCAGACTTTTGAAGAAAAAAAATTAATTTCCAACCGAGAATATTTTGATGTTTTCATTGGGTTCCATTATTTCAGTTTGAATGAATGAAAAAAAAATCTTTTTGAAAAATGGTACCTCTTTTGGTTGAAAATTCAACTATTTCATTAAAAGTTGGATGACAGTTGAACTATTTCGGTGAAAATTCGTCTTGTTTGGTGGAAAATTAATCTTGATGCTTTATTTATTCAATTAATCTTGATCAAATGAACTCAAGAAGTAAAAAGTTATTTGTAAAAAGCTAAGAATTCTCCTTTTTCGTTAAAAATTATTATTTTTTTTTTATTTAGAATTCAGCATAACAGTTGAAATGAATTTTTGTTTTTAAAAATTAACCGATAATTTGTATTGATAAAAATTGAACCATTTAGTTAAAAATTCAACTTATCGGTTGACAATTTAACTAGTCGGTGAAAAATTAATTCCTTTTTTGTATAAAAATTATATTTTTCCATTGTAAATAAATGCATGTCGTTACAAATTCGTTTTGTTTGGTAGAAAATTAATCTTCTTCGTGGAAAATTCATGTACGTTGTTGATCTTTCAATTCACCCCCCTCTTTCCTCATAAGAAACAGTAAGATTATACCCCCCCCCCCCCCACCTTGAAAATCATATAAAATATTAATTTCCAAGCTCTATCGCCTCGAGTGCCAAAAAACCTCAAGAGTTCTCTTTCATTTTCTATCGCTGTATTTTTCTTTGTATTATACTTTTTTCTCGAGTACTTAGGGAAATGAACTTTACTTTTCGCGCATCTCCTAATTATGTTGAAGTGTGGAGGCTGTGTAAAAAGAAAGGCGACGAGGGAGTAAAAGTCATACGAAATCGACGGGGTGTGTCGCTAATTAAAAGAACGACGAGGTGAGGCTAACGAGGACAATTAAATGGTGTCTGATAGTATGATAGATGCTGATTGTGGAGACGAGGTTCATAATTATGCATAATTACGGTTATTCGAAGCTCGAACGAGCATCCTGTGAGGATCGAACCAATCAGAAAGGAGCAACATCCCTTATACTGTATCTCCGCATGTCTTTTCTGTGTTCTGCTTTATAACCCTTCAATCCATCTCAGCAATGCAAAAGGGCTTAATGAGCTTCCTTCTGATTCTGGTGATGATATATTAGCTATTAATGATATAATGTTAATACTTTTTCGATGAAACTCAGGACAATCTTTCTGTGTTTATCAACAAAATTTTTCCAAATGCAAGACTTTATTATCCTAGTTTTAGAAATGAGTTCAAATTTCGACAGATTTTACAGAATTCGATGCTAATCATTTCAATTGAAATATTTTAATTAATTCAATACTGCTAATCATGCAAAAGTAATGATCTAATGTTGATGTTGTAATGTGCATAGAGTAGTGCTAATGTTTAATGTTATTGGTGTGATGTTAAAGGTTTCTCGAGTCAAAGAAGTTCAAATGGGATCCCATTTGGATCCCGGATGAAGTCCCGCTAACGTATTGGGTATCAGACAAATCAGAACTTCTGTACCAAGTTTCTTAGCACATTTTAGAAATCCAAATAAGGACAAATGTATTGAAAAAGTTTCATTTAATCTTTCGAAATTTTCATAAATCAAGTCCTAAAATAGCGCCCTGCTGAAAAAGACTATAGTACCAAAAAAGTTTAATATAAGTCTAGTTTTTCCATGACTTTTCTTAGGATAAAAGTACTGGAACATTAATTGGTACATTATTTCTATTTCAGTAGTATATTTTTGGAACATAAATCCCATTAGCACTCATGAAAATATATAGTGTAATGGTGATGGTGTAACGTGAATGGTATAATATTAATGATAACGTAATGGTAATTTCCAGTGTGATAATAATGTATTGTGTAATACAAAATCTTATTTGCTTGATGCGAATGGTGTAATGATAATAAGCAAATTCTAATGGAATAATGTTCATAGTTTATTGTCAATGATGCAATGTTTAATGTTTATTTTTATAGCATGCGTAATATTGGAAGTGCAGTTTCAATGGCGATACGCTGCTAATAGTGTAGTGTAAATAATGTTATGTTAATGGTGTAATGGTAATGTTGTCTTGTGAATTATGCAATGATAATATTTTATTGCTAAATATTTCATGTTGATGATGCAAGGTTCATCGTTTACTTGAATAGTGCAATGATTGAAGTGTATAGTGTTGATGGTATATAATGCTAGTAGTGAAGTATCAATATTATAATGTTTATGATGTATTGTGAATGATGTAATGTTCATGTTTTCATGCTAATTATGTCATGTGAACGATATAACGTTAATGGTGTGATATCATTGATGTAATGATAATGGTGTTAATGGTTTCATGTTATTGCTGCAATATTATTTGCTTACTCTAATTTGAAATTTGAAATGTGCTACATCTTTATAAATGCTATAATGTTATTAGTATAGTGTCAATAGTAATGTAATGTGAATGTTCAGTTGCTAATTGCATCATGTTGATGGTGTTATGTTAATGGTGTGATGTTCCTACTGTATATCGTGGAAAATGTCATGTGAATCGTTAAATATTCATGCTGTAATGATAATCGCAACTAATGCTAACAGGTACAATGATACTGGTGAAATATTAATAGTCCATCGTGAATGATTTTATTTTGATCGTTTACTATATTGGTGCAATATAGAAAGTATTGTTTATGGTGTTAAGTTAATGGTATAATGCTGATAGTGTAGTATTAATGTTCCATTGTTTATTATGGCATGTTCCTGATGTAGCGTTGATTGCGTGATATTATTGCTATAATAATAATGGTGTTATGTTGGTTGTGTATAATGTTAATGGTTTCATGTTAATGATGTAATGTTCATCATTAAATTCAATTTAAAAAGTCAATAGTAATGTAATATTAATGTTTCAATGCTAATTGTATCATGTCGATGGCGAAATGTTAATGGTATGTAATGTTATTGATGTATCGTGAAAAATGTTAAGTGAATAGTTTAATGTTAACGGTGTATTGAGAATATGATGCAATGGTAACAGTTTAATGCTAGTGATGTCATATTAATAATGTATTGTGAATGGCAGAAATGTTAATAACGTAATATTGATTGTATATATTGCGAATAATGTAATGTTAATTGTTTTAATTTCAATTGTGTATAAATGATAATCGGATAATGATAATGTTGCCATGTTGATGGTTTCATATGAATGGTGTCATGTTATTGATGTATTGTAAATGATCTAATGTTGATTGTGTAATATTGATTGTATATTGCGGATGATGTAATGATAATCGTTTAATTTCAATTGTGTAACGACAATCGGCTAATGCTAACGGTGCAGTGTTAATGTTTCTATTTAATGTTAATGTGTTAATGCTAATGCTAATGCGATCATATAGTAATGATGCAGTGTGAATAATGTAATATGCTAGTCGTTTACATTTATTTAATGTTGAAATGTAAAAAAGGGTGTGATGTTAATGATGTTATGTTTTAATGGTGTTAATTTAATAGTCCAATGTTAGTGGTGCAATGTTCATAGTGTCATGTTCATTGTGTCCTGTTTATGATGTAATGTAAACGGTATAATAGTTCACTATTGTATACTGTGAATGATGTGGTATCAATAGACAGCACCTTAGAACGTGGATATTCTGTTTTCTTCAAATTATGAAAATTTTGTTTCTATAAATTAAGAAACCATTCAACCATTGGTGTCAAACTTCAGACTATCGCGATAAATAAATTACGAAAGTTAAGATTGCTTACGCAAAGGAACAGTTATTATAAAACATCAGTTTCCCAAATCTTTAGGATTTAAAATTTCCAAGTTTGTTGTCAAGGAGATCTTTCTGGTTCCATGATGTTAATTAGGTATTGTGAATGATGCAGTGTTCATTGTTTAATTCAAATGTTGTAATGATAATTGCTTAATGCTAACGGTTCAGTGTTCATGATTTAATGTCAAACATTAGGTTAAAGGTGTAACGTGAATGGTGTAATGTTGATGTACATAATTCTTAATAAAAAATTGCTATGCCAACAACCCTCTTGAGAACAGATTACAAAAGACTCGCCACAGATGCACGTGTACCTAATGATAACTGATGCACTTTCTGATTTGCATGCAATTATAATCCACTTCCATCGATCAAGAAATAAGAAAGGGCTGATTTGGACTGAGCGCCAGAAAAGGGTGACAAGAGGTCTTGTTTTGCACACGATGACAGACAAAACGATCTTGGTTTGCTTGAAAGCGACAGTAGAAAGTGGCGTGACGAGTGTCGAAACTACTTTTTCGACACTTCAAGAGCACATCGCGCCTCGAGCTTACTGGCCTGAGTAATTTAAATTCGTATCAATCTCATTTATGCCAATTTCGTGTTTGGAAGCCCTTTCCAAAATCTTTTTACTGGTCGTCAGCCTTTGTCCTGAGCTTCATCGTCCCACATCTGAGAAATAAACTTCGACGCGACACGTCTCACAGCGACACACGTTTCGCTCGCTAAATTTTCATGACAATTGCAAAGGGTGTCACCATTCGCAGACGCATGCACGCGCGCAGACGGGCTTCTGGCTTAGTTTACACCAGGTGAACTAAATTTATTTGACTCATGAACTGAAGTGCTTCTGTCTTTTTTCATTTCGCGAATGTATTATTAATGGAGAAGGAAGTTTATATTATCTAAACCAGATTCATAATTCTTATTGTGCGCGCTTTGCTGATCATGAGCCGTCCAGTAATAATTTTGGACTTTTTGGACATCATCATAGGCCTCGGACTTAAGCCATTATGACTTTAATATCTGAGTTTTTATCATTAGAATGAAGATGTACAAGACTTTATATTTTGAGATTAGCTCATAACTGACATAGGTAGTTTGTCTATTGTTTTCAATGTAGGTCTCAATTACGGACAATAATGATACTTAATTTAAAAAATTTTTGTCTATAGATTTTGCTACTATTTTCTGTGTGAGTACGAGGTATGTCATTCAATCGATAGAATTTCAAATAAGAGTAAGAGGAGCGACTATATAAAAATGTACACCGTATGCAAATGGATTACAAATGATAGGCTACACATTCCTTGAAATTGCACCACACGAGTTTGAATAGTATCGATCCCAATTACGATAAAAATCTGAAGCCTTTCATCAGGACATAGACGCGTTCTATAACGGCTGAAATCTCCAATCAGATTTACTTTTGACATAGCAATCAAAAAATAAACCTGTCACCCTATTCGAAAGCTCAATGATCCGAACTCAAAAGTTAAAAGAAGGATCGCGGATAATTGAAATTCTCTTTCTGAATGTTCTTAGATCAGTCAAAATCACTCCCTTTCTTCCCCTTGGGAGTACTGAAAGTGGGTACTCGAAAATGTTTCTCAGAATTATATATTAATGAGCCCTGTCAGGTAGTCAAGTTTATTCCATACGGGAACCAGTACAAACGGGGTTCCGAGAGAAGGACGGTCTTTTTGCATATAGTTATCGGCCGGCCAACGAAGTAAGTACAGTATATATATATAGTTATATACTATGTATATGAGTACAGATACTCGCATATAAAGGTATGTATCAGGGAGATCGCGTTTCTACGTACACATTCAACATGTGCGACGTACGACATACGACAAGAACGATCCTCGCGACAAAGGGTCGGTTATACCCTTGTCAGAATCGTCATCAAGGTGACAGGTAAACCTGGGGATAAGGAGTCCCCCAGCCTTCTTTACACACTGCGTATGTACTTATTTCATTACCGACTTTTTGCGTCAAAGTTATAATGCGACTTTTTAAATTGCGCGGCTCAATAAAAAACAGCTAAATGAGATTTGTTATGCAACATCTTGAGTCTGAAATAAATAGAAAAAAATGCATATAACAAAGAAAAATCTTGTCAATAAAAAATAGGCTATAAATGTCAGAGATGGGTAAGTTTATACTTTTTGAAAAGAACTAGTTACCGTTTCCGAATGCAATTTTTTCTTAGTTCCTTTTGCACAAAAAGTAACTAGGGTAAGAGCATCAATTCTTGGCAGATTAGCACGATTATTGACATGCCAAAAACCTGAAGTGAATTTTTTTTATTTTGGATGAATATTTGATTGAACCATACACTTTAAATTTAATTCCTTCAAAATCAGGCACTTGAAAAGGACTGATTTTCATTCAACTGATTTGTATGCTATAACAAAATTGTTTCGAAATTAGAATTCTTGAACAGATTCTTAAATTCAAAAACTGGTAAAAATTTATACATGAATGACTTATTCAGACATTGAAAGTTATGGATAAATTCAATTAAAAAGACTGATTTAATTAGTGAATGTTACTGACAGTCGTTATCATACTATTTGTTAACAATTTTAAAAATGTATTGAAAATAAAACTACTTCCTTAAAAGTTGAACTACTTTGTTGTAAAGTCATTTTTATGGTTGAAAATTCATCATTCAAGTTGAAAACTTGTTTTGATGGTTGAAATTTGAACCATTTTTATGAAAATACGTTGTTTTTGGGTGAAAATTAATTCTTATAACTGAAAATTTAAATACCTAATTTTTTGTTAAACATTAATCGTTTTTATTCAAAAATTCATCGATTTTTTTTAAATTTCATATATTTTGTTGAAAATTTGTGTTTATTGGTACAAAAGGAATAATTTCAGCTGAAAACTCTTCTTTTTGTTTGCTACAACCTTTTTTGTTGAAAATTCATCTTTGTTTTATGGAAAATTTTACTACTTTGTTGAAAGTTCAACTATTTTGTTGAAAAATAGTGTTGTTGGTTGAAAATTCATCTCTTTGGTTGAAAATGTAACTATTTTGTTAAAATTCCGTTGTTTTTGTGGGGTGAAACTGATTTTTTGAATTTCTGAATACTCAACTTTTTAATTTTTGGTTTAGAATTGATATTTTTAAGTTGCAAATTCAATTCATTATTCGTGTTGAAAATTCATTGTTGTATGAAAAATTTAACTATTCGGTTGAAAATTCGTTATTTTTCTGGTTGAAAATTACTTTTTTTTTAGTTGCAAATTTAACCTTCCGGATGAACATTAATTTATTTTATTAAAATATCTCGTTATTGGTATCAAAGTAATCTCCTTAGCGAATAATTCATTTTTTTTATTCATCCAATTGGTTGAAAGGTGAAGTAATTTTTAATTTAAAATTAATTCTTTTGGTTAATGATTCCTTCTTCTAGTAGAGTTTGGTTGAAAATTCAACTGTTTTGTTAAAAATTCGTTGTTTTGAGTAAATAATAATCCATTTTATTGGAAATTGGTCATTTTTTTTGTATCTTTTTTTTTGTTTCTTATTTTTGTTGAAAATTGATCTGTTTGGTTAAAAATGTAACTGTTTAGTTGAAAGCTTGTTTTTATCTATCAAAAATTAATCTTTTTTATTATTTTTTTTCATTTTTTTCCAAAGCTTCTCAATATTTTTCGAAATAATAGAATTATTCCAACAAATTTTCAAATATCTTGCAAAATAAAAAAAATTCCCTAAAATCTTACAGATACTTTTTTTATAAATTTGGAAGCCTTCTAAAATGTTTCAAAATCTTTCGAAATATTCTCTCAAAAGTAATTATTCAAAATAAAAAATCATTTACAGTTTCTCAGAAATCTTAAAAAAAATCATTGCCTCAGAATATTTTGAAATCCGGAAAAAAACTTCAGAAATCTACAATTTGTTTCAATTTTTCAAAAATATTATCAAATTTTTAATTGAAAGCATCTTTCAAAATGATTAGAATTTTTCCCAATTGTTCAGTGGAATGTGACTTTTTTATATTTTGGGTCAAAATTTTGTAAATAAACAGATAGAGAAGACAACACTTTCAAGATGGAGGCTCTTCAGGATTTAATTCTAATAAATTTAAACAAATTAGCATATATTAATTAAATGGAATCATTTTTTTCAATAAGTGCAGAGTGATTAATTTGCTTAGAAATTAATCACGAATTTTCCAGAAATGTTATCTAAAGCCGCGCCGCGTCTTGGCATAAACAGTTTTTTTTTTTTAATATCTCGGTTGGAACTAAAAATTGTTTATTATACTTGCAACATTTTTAACTGTAAAATAACTAGAAAAAATGCATCTAACAAATAAATTATTGTAAATAAAAAGTATGCTATGAAAGTATATGGTTTAATCTATATGCATAAAATAGACAAAGAGCATAGGTATAACTGTTTACTGTAAGACGGGGCTCAGCGGGACAAGTTTTTTAATTTTTTAAATAAATATGATGAAGGAGTTATAATTAGACATTTATATTTTGAATATATAAATGCTGGCCCTTCTTTGTATGTTGTGAATACGTTAAAACACTTTTAATTTAGCTATTAGTAACTAGTTTTTGCAGTTCAAATGTGTCCTATTCCTCACGGTGGGGCTAATGTGTCCACTTTCAATAAAAAGGAAAAAACCGTTTTTCTGTGACACCAAATGCCAAAATATCATAAATTATAAGTTCGGTTGTTATTTTAAATTAAATTGAACTGTTTGAATTTCTAAAATGGCATTTCGAACCACCTCAACGGATTATTTTAAGAAAGGGGACAATCCCACAATAGGTATTTCTGTCCATGTCCAACATTCCCCTACAAATTCAAAGCTGTTTATAAAAATCATTCTACAGCAAAACCAAACAAACCTTGCTTGAAATTATGGATCATTTGTGAAATAAATATCCAAATAAAGTTTTGCAGGCGGCTTTTAATCGAATTACCAAAAATATAGACCTTATACATAAGTATTATTTTTATCAAAACTTCCTAACGAAACTGAATGAAACAGTCTCTAATACAAAAGTTAACACTTATTTTACAGAAAACAGCGAATAATCTTTTGGATTTATATTCCGAAACAAAGAAATGAGATGAAAATATGAAATTATGAGTGGCCCGTTTTCCCCAGCATGTCCCGGTTAGCCCCGGCTTACGGTAGTTTCTCTCTGACCAGATCGCGAGATGCCAATTTTGACCAATTCTGATTCAGAGAAGCAATGATTGGCTATGCATGAGGGACACACACATTTTATTTGTCAAAAACGAGTGCGTATGCTTTTCTGTGTATCGACGCACGTAGCCACCATCTCCGTACACGCGGCTCGAGCGCAGCATCACTCGGGTCGCGCGAGGGGTGGAAGCCATCTGCATCGCGATGAATGCCACTAACTTCCCCCTCGCCCTTCCCCCTATCCCGCTATTCCCCCGCCCCTGAAAAACCCCCTTCGTGTTTCAACCCCTGACGCGAGACAGCCGGACGCAACCATCGGTTCTCAACCTGCTTCCGTTCCCGATATCATGAAGCTTATTTCTGATGCATGAAGGAAAAAACTGTGTTCGGGATATGGGGAATTCAGGACAGAAAAAATATTATGGAGTACTACAGTGATTGGAATTTCAGATTGTGGAGACTTTTTTTTCTTATCGGACAAACCCCTCTGCAAATAGAATTATGGAGAACATAAAATGATAATTTAATGTTGAAAGATTAATCGGAGGATTGTAGGAATGGTCTGTTGAGAATAATTTGAAATTTGAAGCATGTTCAATCATGAAAGTCAAATGTCAAAACCTTTGTGTATAGGAAAAATAATTTAAGGTTTGATTTGAAAACTCAATCATTTTCTGCCATCAATTAGTTTCAGGTCAGTACATTAAATACAGGAAGAATGGTTTGATATTAGAAGCTTTGATTGAAGATTCATACGAATAAACCTTAAGGGCTTCTGTGCTTAAGCTGAATTCTTAAAAATGCGTGTTTGAAATTCTCAACACGATTAAATGAAAATTAACAGATTTTTGTCATACTTAATAGTATCTATCATCTAAACTGGAAGAAAAAAAAAGAACAGTATTTTTGATAATTCATTAAGATTGTTATCGGTTTTTGTATATTCGAAATTTTTATATTATATATATTTTTATTTATTTTATTATTTTATTATTATTATTTATTATTATATATATTTATAGTTTTTTTTTAAATACCAATTTCTGACGAAAAACTTGCATAACCTTAAGATGCTCAAAATGTTAATTTTAATTGTTGGATTCGAATGATTTTTATTTGAAGTAACCGAGTATAACCTGAAATTATTCGAAAATTATGTATCTTCTTCAAAATCCAATTATCCTTTATTGAAAGTACCGATTTCCGGTATAAAATCGGAAACTCTTACTCTCTAAATTTTCTCGAGTGAAAATATCACTCGATCTCTCGAGTGGAGGCTAGTTTCACTCCGATCGAGTGAATTATTTTCACAATTTCACTGGATTGGAGTCAATGTGTTCGCTCGAAGAGAACGATTGGAAGGTTTCGCTCGAAATCGTCGAGTGAGTCACTATACCTGGTGTTTTTCGCTCGAAGAACGAGCGAAGTCATCGGTGCGCCTGAGCAAAGGACTCAGTCGCATGCGCGGCCATAAGCACGGGGGTGAAGTTAGAATAGGAACTTCCGGTAACAAATCTGACTTCTGGCCCAGTTCGATCTGGGATCCTTTCTAGAGACTTTAAAAATATTGAATTTGCAAAAACGTAGTGAACTTTGAAATCATTAGTATGGCATAACACTGACAGTATGGGCTGACATGGCTTTAAGCCATGTCAGCCGCGTTTCGACGAATTCTAATTGAAAATTATAATAATAATAATATAATAAGGTGAGTGCAAATCGTTATTATTGTTATTGAGGACCTAGTTTTTGTAAATTAGAAGTTATGGCACAAATTATTTAACTTGTGCAATATTTTTTCACAAACATTTCCATTTGTTAACAATAGTTGTATAACAATAGCAATAATTTTACATGCCGTTTATTGATGTTATTGTGTACTCGAATTGCTGTATGTAATAATATCAATTAACGGTATTACAAATTATTGACAACATTAATAAGTACAATATTTCAAATTTAAATATCCCGCCCGCACGGCTTTAGTTCCCCCATTTCTCACCCCGTGTCGCTCCATGAGCGGCCATATTGGTCATGAGTAAGTAGCTTGCACCCGACGCTACGATGTAAAGTTACATTTAAAGTGAATATTAACTTCAGCAGTTTACAAATTATTAGTGAATACTTTTAGTTGAAAAGTGATTACATTATTAGTGATTTATTAGTGATTTTTAGTGATAGTTAGTGACATGGAAGAGTCAGTAATAGCTCCTCAAGGAAAATGGCTTCTTTCTCGGCTTTTTTACCAAAGGTAAGTTTATTAAACTTAATCATAAAGACCTCTTGAATTCTTAATATAGTTATTATATATTAAATATTTTGTATTGTACGTAGGAAATGCTGGTCAGCCCCAAAAAATAATCAAAGCACTCAGTGGAGGCATATGTAGTTCCCGAAGATGCTGCAAACATCTTGAAAGGTGAGAATTTATCATTATCATGATTGAGTATCACGATATTTTTCAACATTATACTGTCTCAAAACGTATACAAATCTGCGTTGTATATCCCCCATTTGAATAATTTCCGAACATTCTGTAGAGAAATATCTATGAAAACGGAATTTTTGGCCAACCTTCGAGATCATCAATTTCTCTGAGATTATTAAACATTTTTTACGTTTTTAGGGCATCCAGGGTTACACATAACTAAAAAAAAACACAGTTGAATACGTCAATGTTTATTTGAAATGAGTTAATTGAAAATTTTTTTGTTGCTTTAGCTGAAAATTGTAATTTCGATTTACTATTTATCATTGATGCGGTTTATTTTGTTCATAAAAAGATTCTCCACGATTTCATTCGTGGAAATTTTATTAAAACTTATACGCTTTACGCAATCAAAGTTAATACAAAAGAAATTGTAAATAATAAAATAACTAATTTTAAGAACAAAATAAGCCGTCAATGATAAAGATTAAATCAAAATTACAATTTTTTTTCTGAAGCGAAAGAAAAAACATGAAAGTCCAAATAACACATTTTAAATAAAAAATTGCACAGGCCGATTGAAATGACACCTTTTTCGTACCCAAAGATCGGACTATGTGACCCCGAAGTATTTTGGTATCCTAAAACCGAATCCGTTATTAAAATTTTTTCCTATACGTCAGGTTTTTGAGATACCCTAACCTTAAAAGGCAAAAATTACTATTTTTAGCCATATTTGAGGCAATATCACACGATCAGCAATTTTTTTTCTCTACAAATTGCTAATCTAACGTCATCGTTTAGGACTTTTTTTCGCCTTTCATTTACATTTTTAATCATCTCAAACTTATTTTTTTTTCACCGATATATGACACATTAACCATTTCATGTTATTTTGCCTCAAATAGGGCTTAAAATAGCTATTTTTGCACTCTTAGGTTAGTATATCTCCAAAACCTGACGTATAGCAAAAATGTAGACAACGGATTCGTTCTTAGGACACCAAAATCCTTCGGGGTCACATAGTCCGGTCTTTGAGTACAAATTTTGTCGGCCTGTGAATATATTCAACTATTTTTTTTCAAAGGATACTTAGATTCTCTTTCAAATTTCGTTATATTCAACGGCTATCTTTCTCGATTTAGTGAACCTTTTTAAACATTATTAAATTTTCAGGTTATTTGTACCCCTGGAACATTCTTGAAATATTGGATTTTTATATAATTATAGAAATATATGTCATATGAGTTTAAAAAAGAACAATATTTCTTACAATTTGATAATAAATTTCTTGTTAAGAAAAGATGCAGAAAATATCAAAGCTTACTTTGCCTAAATTCATTCAAGCAAATAATTTCAGCGAATTTTTTCATTTTTTGATGATTTTGATGATTATGACCAGCCACATAATCTAAAATTCATTTACATGATCATCATTCATATGATATTAATACGCATCTTTTTTCAGAAACCACCAAGAACAGCTAGAAGAGGACACAATTTTAATATACTCCACTCTAAATTGAAGTCACCTGGACTTAAGCAGAGTCGAGCAGTATAGCTACAAAGCGGGCAGTCCGAAAACTCGCGTGCATATTCAGCATTTATTTTTCAATACATGCAAAAAATTTTCTGTTCATTAATTAGTCTTCGTTATGAAAAATTAATGAATATTTTAATCACAATTTAATTATTTTATCTTTGGTTAGAAATGTGTCTTCTTTTATTGAAAATTTAACTATTTCGTTGAAAATGCATGTGTTATATATTATATCTATTTGAAATCATTATAAGATTTATAACATTATTAGATTAGATACATATTTTAAGCGATATTTGTACATAATAAATTTAAAAAAATTTGTAATTATGAACTTGTATTTTATTTTAAATATTACAGCATTAAATTTTTTTCACTCAAATCGAGTGACATCTTGCTCTTTTTCGAGTTTTATTTACCGCTCGAATGACTCGAGTGGAAAAATTCACTCGAACACCAATTGAGTTAATTCGCTCGCTTCGAGTGATGTCTCGCTCTTCTTCGACTTGGATTCACCGCTCGAATGACTCGAGTGAAGGAATTCACTCGAACATCCATTGAATCGTTTGACTCGCTTCGAGTGATATCTCTCTCTTCTTCGAGCGAAAATTCACTCGAAGGAGTTGAGTGGGAAATTCACTCGAGATAAAAGTGGTGTTTCACTCGAATAAGATAAGCGGGGTTTTCACTTGTTCTTCGAGTGATCTTTCACTCGAATTGAGTGACATTTCACTCGAGAAAATTTAGAGAGTATGACTTGAAAAAATAGCAATTGTCGACAACTAACATAAAATAAAATAAAACTTTTCCAAATGGTAAACCTATTTTAAAATCTAATAATATTTTTCTAATATAACCGTTTTTCGGTGAGAAACGTTAACATAACCTTAAATTTTCCAGAATTGTAAATATTCTTTGAAATCTGCATCGATATTTCCGGTGAAGATCGCTACTATAATCTACAATTGTATTTAATAGCTTCTTAGGAATCTAATGATTTTTACTGAAAATATGGATTTCCGACGTAAAGCAACAGCATGTCTAAGATTGTTAGAAAGTTGTGAATCCTCTTTGAAATACTTTTTTTGCAATTATGAAAAAAATATGAATCTTCTCTGAAATCTAATGATTTTTCAATGAAAATATCAATTGCTGATGAAAACGACTAACAGAATCAAAAATTGTTCAAGCTTGTAAATTTTATTATCTCAAACAATAATTATTGGATTTGAATCTAATGATTTTGGTTTAAAAATACTAATATCAGATGAGACATACCAACATACCTAACGTTGTTGAAAAATTCTGAATATTCTCTGTGATCTGATAATTTTTCATGAAAAAAATCAATAATTTCTGACAAAAAACGCTAATATAATATAACAGAAAATTGTTCAAAATATTATAAATCTTCTTCGAAATCTAATAATTTTTGTTTTAAACTACAGATTTCCTGATGCGAACGGAAATTTGATTCATTTTTTCCAGAATTCTGTTTTTGAATTTATGTAGATAACAATTTTATTTCATGTTTACAATGTTCAATTCAATAAATTAAATATCAGATAATCAAATTTTTTCATTTGATACCATTCACTGACTTTATTTAGGAAAATTTTATAATTTAAAAAAAGCATTATTTATGAAAAAAAAAATCCGCAATGCTTAATAATCCACAAAATTAATTCTTACATTTTTTGTTTGGTTTTTCTTTCTTTTTGGGAACGCTAAAAATAATTTGACTAAAATGGTATTTTCATGACCATGGCATATTATAGTAACCAGTATATCATAATGCATGTTGTATAGCTAACTACAAACGAGCAGTTTTTTCAAATACCGGAAAGGGGTTCCAACATAATTGATACCAAAAAAATCCGAATTGGGGAATGGCCAACTATATGAACTTTTTTTAAATACTGGAAGTGGGATCAAATATAAATGGGAGGTAGACTTTTCCGAATCTAAGTGAAGGTAAATATGAATAAGTGTTTTATTTAACACTGGAACTGGAGTTAAATATAATCGAGAGGAAGAATTTTCCGAATTGGGGTATGGCTAACTACAAACAGGTGGTTTTTTTAAATACTGGAATTGGGTCGAATGTGATTGAGGGATGTCTTTGAGTTGGGGTATGGCCAACAATGAACAAAAGTATTTTCGAACTTTCAACCTTGGAAATGACATTTGCAATTATTAATATGATCGTGTTCATAATCAGCGTATGAAAATACATCCTTAAACGATGTTTTATGCAAATCAATGAAAAATCCAAACAATTCATCATGAAAATATAACTTTTAACGTTTTCCTGACTTAGAAAAAAATGATTCATTAGCCAATTTGGCGTAAAAAATTGATTTTTCAATGTCTTTTCATTGATTCTGGAAACCCTATCTAACATGGTGGAACATAAAGAACAACCAAAAAAATAATACAGAAGATATAACTTTCTTTTTGTGATAAGTTAAAAAAAATTATCTGCTCAAGTGATTATTTTGAACTAAATTTATGCTGGAATGTTTAAAAATGATTTTACATCCTTAACTAACAAATTGTCAAAACCGAGAGTTAAAATCAGTATACATTTGAACACTTGCACAGTGTGCTGGCACATTAATATTTCTATTCCAAATTCGAAATGGTTGAATGTATTCTCCATGCCCAAATGGGATATCAGAAATGATTAACTCTAAAGTGATGCATGACCGATCAGGACATTATTGCAACGTAATTTCCATTCTTCGCAGGCAGGATTATTATTTGGCGTAGCTTAATGACTGCTTTGATAGACTCTATACTGAGCATCGAGAATCTGAGGATCATTGGATCATTAATATAAAAACATACATTTGGGATGGGATAAATTTGACGTCGAATACCATAACGTGGCTTGGCTTCGAATGACTTTTCCTGATCCCCCAGGGATAATAAAACGGCAATTTAATTCATACACTTGATAAACGCCAGGGAAGCTTGCCTGCCTGGCTGCCTACTCGCTCGAAATGGGTGAACGAATGGAAGGGCTTCTTTTGCAAATCATCGCCTCGCGATAATGAAGCGTTCTCGGCAAACTTCTTTTTCTGCTTGTTCTTTAAATGCCGCCATGGGTTACGTCGGTATTGACCAAACAGAATATTCAATCGTCAAGAAAGTCTTCTTTCATTTTTAATGTTCACTCACTTAAATAACACCTAAATACCAATGGTTCGGATATAAAATTCCATCTATACAACACCAATTGGGGTGAAGTTTACTGTTGAAATGGTTTCGAATATACTCACACTCTCGGTCAAAAGTTTAATCTGAACGAAGTTACAGGCTTCCAAACAATGTCCCTTGATTTGGACACTTCGATCGTTATGATTATATTTACATAATTTATTTAGAGAAGCAAGCTGGCACATGTTAAAACACTTTTGGAAGTTAGAATTTGAGTAGCAATGAAAGCGAGGAACCAACCTAATCTGTTGTGCTGAACCTAAACAATCTGAAGTTGATAATGAATATGAAATGTATATGTTTGAAGTTGAATGATTATTTTCTGGATTTTCAAATTTAATCGTTTTCCTTTTACTCTTCTGAATCTATAAAGTGTAGACTAACGACTTTCAGCTAAAGTAAGAGTTAAGTGAAGCTGGTGAAGAATGGCGTGAAAAATCCGTGCTAAAAATGTACAAGAGTGGACGAAGCTTTTTGGGTTAGTGCGAACTCAACTCGTTCATCTGAATACGTAAATGGTCGCAAATGTTTTTGTATGTGTGGGCAAGTATCAGCGCTAACTTTGGCTTTCGGAAACGCGACATGATTTCCGCATTATGCCGACTCGGGTCCGCGACTGTTACGAATCGGTACGCAAACCACTCTAAAGCCACGACGAAGTCTAAACACACCCTTTACATTCCTGAAAGCGCGGATAGTTCAAATTCGAACGATAGATTTAGATTTAGAAGAACGACCTGGGCTTGATCGATTATGCCTTCTGCGATTCGTTACACGTCACACGATACTCGTTTCTTTAGGAACTTTATGGAAAGTGCTGCACTTGAAAAACTAATCAGCAAAATAAAAAACAAAGAAAACTTTTTCTATAATCGACTATACTTTTGAAACCCGATGAACTTCGAAGTTAAGGGATGATTATGCCTATGGTTGTAAAAATGTTACTAAATTCTCTACGAATGTTGTGAAAACTTTTGCCGTTCAAAAACTGATCAACAAAATACCTATAACAAAGCAAACCTTTTTTTTTATGATCAGTTATACTTTCGAAATCTGATTTATATAAAAGCTTTTGGATAATAGTGCATATGCGAAAACTTCTAAAGTTGGGGGATGATAGTGCATATGTAAAAACAACACTCGTTCCTCTAGAAATTTGTGGAAAGTCCTGCACTTGAAAAACTAATCAACAAAATACTGAACAAAGGAAACTTTTCACATTATCATCATAATTTTCATATTCATTTATACTTTTGAA
This sequence comes from Andricus quercusramuli, assembly GCA_932178445.1. NCBI lineage: Eukaryota > Metazoa > Arthropoda > Insecta > Hymenoptera > Cynipidae > Andricus > Andricus quercusramuli. The sequence goes on from CAKNXH010001098.1 coordinate 21,634, forward strand.
ATCCGACTTATTTATTCCATAACCATTTATACTTTTGAAAACTGATTAGATTTAAAGCTGAAGTCTTCATATGGTTGCAAAAACGACGCCCGTTTCGATAGAAATTTTGTAAAGAGTGTTACACTTGAAAAACTAATCAGCAGATCACCTAACAAAGTGAACTTTTTTGTCATAATTATCTAAACTTTTGAAACCCGGTTTATATTGAGGCTGAAGGATGATAGTGCTTGTAGCTGTACAAGCGACACTTGTTCCTGAACTCGAGAAACTAATCAACGCAAGTTTAATGAAGGAAAACATTTTTATCATCATTTTTACTAGAAACTATCAAAGTTTTCTCTAGAATCTTTTTGAAAAGTGTTGCACCTGAAGAACTATTCAGCAAAATACCAAAAAATTTTCCTTATAATCATCTACACTTTTGAAACCCAATTTACTTTGAAGCTAAAGGAAGATAATGCCTATGGCTGTAAAAGTGACACTTGTTCCTGAACTTAAAAAACTAATCGGCGAAAGACTTATCAGAGAAAACCTTTCTTTATAATGATTTATACCTTTTCAACCCCATTTACTTTGATGCTGAAGGTAAAAAGTGCTGCACTTGAAAAACTTTTCAACAAAATACCTAAAACAAAGAAAACTTTTTTTGATAATCATTTATGCTTTTAGAAGCTGTTTTATTTTGAACCTACATGATGGTATTGAATGTCACTTTAGAAAAGAAAACATATTTTGCATCGAGACTAAAAATATTTTTCATTAGGAATTAAGAAATGAGTTCGGAAGTATTATAAGCTATGTTATTTTTTCTACCCTGGATGAATGCTGGATTGAAAAACAATTTTGAAATTCTGAATATAAACTTTGGCCTTTTCCTCACTTGGTATAGAGGCAAAAGAGAATTTTCGACTTCTTGGCAGTCTGCAAGCGAAGGGTCAGCGTGGATGTTGGAAGTCGAGGCAAATTTGAAAAGCCTGTTCTGAACCACGGCAATCACGAAGCTTGCAATTTTTATGAAGTTCTCGTCCTCGTCGGGTCTTCGAGTCGATGAATAATTCAGGGTCAAGCTAGACGCAAACGCCTTAGGTGGATTCGTACTATAGGGTGATTTATTTTATATGGCAAAAAAAAATTATTTTTGAATCTGAACACGCATACAAACCTTAATTTGCCTTCTTTATTTAATAAATTTTCCCGAAGAAATCAAAATCGTCTCAAACGGTTCAATCTGGTGTTGTTCGTATAAAAAAAAATACTCTGATTTTTTAGTTAGCCCCTTATTTCTATTACGCATTGTACGCGGCGAACAAAAAAAATTCAAATTCTTCGTATTATTTTGAATTCTTTCAACATTTTTGAAATATTTGGAATACCAAATAATTTCATTGATTCTCTGAACTTCTTGAACTCCTTATATATCATAAAATCCCAGAATTTCTTGATTTTACTGAATTTCCTGAAATTTGGGAATATTTTAAATTACTGAAATGCTTTGAAATTCTTTATTCCTCTGAATTCTTTAAATATCGTGAATGTCTGAGAATTTCTGAATTCCTGGAAATCCTTGAATTCCCTGAATTCCTGGAAATCCTTGAATTCCCTGTATTCATAAAAATCGTTGAATTCCCTGTTCCCAGAAAATCAGTGAATTCCTTGAACTATCTGAAATACCGTCAAAAAGGGTAATTTCAGGAACGTGGGGTAAATTCTGTTTTAACCTCGGTTTTAACCATAATCTAGAACCAGTTAAGGCTTGAACTGATTCCAGATTCTGGTGAAAACTACCTTAAGTAATTTAAACTATCAATCCAGGAATGTCCGAATTTACCCCACATGTCCGAAATTACCCCGTTTGATGGTACTTGATCCTCCTGACTTCCTGAAATTCATGAATTCCTCAAATATCATAGATTTCCTGAATTCCTTGAGTTAAAAAAAAAAAAATTCTCTAAAATCTTTGATTTATATGAATTCCATGATTCCGTTGAAATTTTCTAAATCCTTGAATGTTCTAAATGTTCTGAATGTTCTGAATTCCTTGGATTTCCAAAATTCTCTGAAAGTCCTGAAAATCGGTGAAGTCTCGGTGAATTCCCTAAGTACCCTGAAATTCCAGAAATCTTCGAATTCTCTGAATTTCTGAAATTCTTCGAATTCTTGAATCTCTCTTAATTCCTTGAATTCTTCAGAATATTAAATTTCTCTGAATTCCTGAAAATCCTTGAATTATTTAAAATTCATGATTCCTTCGAATTCACTGCGATCTTCAATTTTTCTGAATTTCCAAAATTCTTTGAATTCTCAAATCTCTATGAATTGCTTGAATTCTTTGAAATATTCAATTTCTGCGAATTCCTAAGAATCTTAAATTCCTTGAATTCTCTAAAATCCATGAATCTTTTGAATTTCCTGAAACAAATCTCTGAATTCTTCAAATATTCTGAATTCCTGAAATCACTAGAAATCTACAAAATTCTCTAAATTCCCCGAAATCTTGTAATTCTGTGAATGTTCTGAATTCCTTGAATTCTTGGAATATTATGAATTCTCTAAAATTCTTGGTTTCTCTGAATTTCTTGAAATCCTCCAATATTCTAATTTCCCGGATTCCTCGAATATTGTGTATTCCCTGAAATGCTGAAATACTTCAAGATTCTGAATTTCCTGAATTCCTTAGAAAATCTGAATTTCCTGAATTCCTTGGAAAATCTGAATTCCCTGAATTCCTTGAATCCTCTGAAATTCTTGGTTTCTCGGAATTCCTATTCATAAACTTCCTAAATTTTCTGAGATCCCTAATCTCTCGAAATTCCTTTAATTCTCTGAAATCCCTAATTTGTAAGAATTTCCTGAAATCCTTAAATTCCTTGAATATCCTTAAATATCCTCAATTCCATGAATATTCGGAATTTCTTGAATTCTTACAAATCTCTGAATTCCTTCCATTCTCTGAATTCCTTCGAAATTCTGCATGCCTGAAATTCTTTGAATTCTCCGTCTAACGTTCTTGATTTCTCGGAATTCCTATTCATAAATTTCTTAAATTCTCTGGAATCCCTAATTTGTCTAAATTTCTTCAATTCTCTGAAATCCCTCATTTCTAGAAATTTCCTGAAATCCTTGAATATCCCGAAATATCCTCAATTCCTTGGATATTCGGAATTTCTGGAATTCCTACAAATCTTTGAATTCCTTCAATTCTCTGAATTCCCTAATTTCTAGAAATTTCCTGAAATTCTTAAATTCCTCGAAAATCCTCAAATATCCTAAATTCCTTCAATATTCGGAATTTTTTTAAATTCCTAACAATCTCTGAATTCCTTTACTATTCGGCATGCCTGAAATTCTAAGAATTCTCTGAAGTTCTTGAATATTCGGAAATCCTAGAATTTCTGAAAATCTCATATTTCTATCAAATCTTTCAACATTTTGAATTATCTGACTTTCTTGAATATTATGAATTCGTGGAACTATTTGAATTCTATTCTCTAAATTCCTTGAATATACTGAATTCTCTGAATTGGAAGAATTTCCTGAATTCCTTGGAATCCTTGAATTCCTTCAATGATTCTGAATTCCTTTGAATTCTCTGTCAGAATGAAGTGCTTGTAATTCAGGAAGAATTATTTGGAAAAAGGTTGAGTCAGTTTAAGAGATATTTACCATTTTTGATATGATCCAAACTCAATTTGAAACTGAAAAAAATTTCCAAAAATAGAAAACTAAATTTAGATTTTTGAAGATTTCGAAATAAAATTAGGAAGCTTTTTAAGGATCTATAAATGGTTCAAAAAAATAAAACAAAATTTCTCAAGTTCGCTGGAAAAATTTTTAATGATTTTTCATTTTGAAAAATTAATTTTAAGAGAATATTCAAAAATATTTCAAAAATATTTTTGAATGATAAATGACAATTACACAATTATTAATTTCGTAGATAGTCGAGTAAGCTTAAAATATATTTCAGACTTTTGAAAAGATCCCACAATAATATAAAACGTATACAAATTTCGAAACATTCTTAAAACACAACGTAGATTTTTGAAGATGTCAAGTTTGTAATTTATAAGCTTTTCAAACATTTTGAAAGGTTTTGAATGAATGAAAAATTTGTATCAAAATTCTTAGAAAAACTAACAATAATTTTTTTGTTTGAAAAATTAATTTGAGAAGAATATTTAATAAGATTTCCAAAGTTTTCAAAGAAGAATCTAAATGATTCTAAGGTATTTTCTTACTTTTGCATGATTTCAAAAAAATTTTAGGACAAATTCGACTTTCATGATAATAAAATTATTATTAGATTCGTGGAAAATTTTTTAATGATTTTTTAAAACAAATTTTAAGGAAAAAAATTAAGAATATTACATTATAAATTTTATTGTATAAATTAATATTCCTAAAAAGGATATAATTTTGAAAATTCATAAATTTCTTGATTCATTCTTCAATTCATAGCATTGCAAATGATAGTGTATTTCTATTTTTTTATTATTTCAACTGTACAACGTATAAAAGTTAAAATTTTCGAATTTAACGGCTTTTGATTATAAGAAATTTCTTATTGAAAAGTTTTTAAAGCCTCGATTTTATATGCGGAAACCATTGAGCGTTTCAATTGAAATTTTTTTCAGCATTCATTTTGAAAATTCAAAAGTATTTCACTTCGAGTGTTTTAATTTTTGGTTCAGTTTTTATAAATTTAACTTAAAAACAATTTATCTTCAAGAGTTTTTTCTGATCTAATCTTTTAATATTTAATTTCAATCACCGTGATCAATTCTTTCTCAAATCTTCAATTTTTATTTGCAGTCAAAAAGTTGTACTTTTGCGACCTAGGATGACAAATATTGAGAACATTGGAATTACATAATTTGTATTGATATATATGGTGTCCAATTGGTTGCTATATATTTGAAAAAAAAAACTTCAATCGTAATGTTTTTTTTTTTTTTTTTTTTTTTTTAATGATTATTCATTATTGTCTTTCAATATTCTATAATTCCTTTACAGTTTGAACATAGAAGTCTTTTTTTAATAGGGATATGTACACATCTTACTTTGAAATTATTTTACTGCAATATTCTAAATACTGTAATCCTAGGTCGAAAACAAACAACTTTTTGGCTGCAAAGATGGTAAATTCCTGTAGATTTTTGTAGTTGTAAATCCTTGTAGAAACAGTACAATGGAATACAACAATGAACGAATGAATACAAAAAAAGTACGAAATTTTTCTCAATAATAGAACAAAGTTGCACTCTCGAGTAATTTTGGTTGTCATTTATTGTATTTGTTTGTAGATGAGGGTAAAGTGGGGTATGATGTCAGTGCGGGGCACGGTGACTCTTTCGAATAATGCTCTTGTTTCTTGAGTGTCATATTATTATTTTTTTTTCACATAAAATAGCTTCCTTGAGTACCAAAGAAAGCTATTTTACGTACAAAAATTAATATGAAAATTAACAAACACGAGCATTATTTGCAGAAGTCTCCGTGCCCCGTACTGACACCATACCCCACTTTCCCCTACTGTGAAAACACGTTTAGTTTTCTGTTCTTTTTTGTAAAAAATTTTCCACCATGGCTGGTTTTACAAATAATTGAAAATATCCAGTGTCTGCAACCCAGTGTTTGTCTCTGATATCCCAGATATGTGTTTTTTTAACATGGAGATATCCACATAAACTATGAAATAGTGTATGTCAATGACAATATTGTGAGAATAGATGATAATGTATGCCCTCTGTACTGCTCAGTTCATCAATATCCATCAGAAAAGGCGAGTGAGAATAGAGAATAGAGGGTGGTTTGCAGGTTTCTGAAAAGGCTGTTTGCTTCAGGTAGGAAAGGTAATACAAGGATGACGCGGAGCAAGTGTCCAGTCCAGTAGCAGACCCGGATTAAACAGGTGCAGCCCTTTCCTAATACTCCAGGGTCTCTCTGTTGTAAATTAATTTATTTGCCCTCTGCGCATTAAGTTACTTGAGTAATACCTGAACCTAAAACCTGGCGCAAACCCCAGACCCAAAACTACCCTTTCGATCTTCGACGATCCAAATTTACTACTCAAATTTATGACTGGTTGCTGAGAACGTGCCTTTTCCAAAATTGCATGGATTAACGAAAGCAACTATATAAAACTTTTGACCCCCCGCTGAATGGTTGAGATCATTAGTCAGTTCGCACAGGAAGCCTCTATAATCCTTAATTTCGACAATTGTATTTTGATTTGGAGAAACAAATAATCCTAAAGGTAATCATAATATATTGCCACAATCCTATTATATTGTGATTTTACAATTCACTGATCCCTTTTCTGTCAAGAGTTTTGGGTGAACAAGTGCAAGTCGTATCAGATTCAATCCTGACACTTGTCGTGTCGGAGTACAATATTATTGGGAAATTTTTGAATTTCGCAAACCTCAGTTTTATGACACAATAGAGAAATTTTTGAAGATGTTATCAAGCTGGGACTGGAAAAATTTGTGATTCCAATACAATTAGTTGTCTCAAAAGGCTTATAATAATTTTTATTTCTGGAATGATATGCATAGGATTTCTCCAACAATATGGAGAGAATATTGAAAAAATAGTAATAGAGTAGTATAGGCCTCTAATGAATTTTTTATAGTAAGTTCCTTGTAATTATCACGCTATTTTAGAGAAAAATAGGATTAAAAAAAATTTCCACGGATTTTAAACGATTCCGTCAGCTTTCATTAAATTTCACAGGATTTAAAATAATTTAAATTATTAGGAAGATTTCAAAATCAAAACATTTTAGGGGACTTTTAGGGATTTTTGGGGACGAATTTTGGGGTTTGAGGATTTCAAAGACTTCTCTTGCGATCCTGCAAAATTCCTTAAAATATCTTATTAAAAACCTACATAATCTTCCAAAATTACTGAAGCCCTCAGAAATCTGATGAAAAATGTTGAATTGCCTAAAAATGGCCTCAAGATTCTTTTCAATGTTCTAAATTCTTAGAGAATCTATAAAATTCTTCCAACCCATAAGAAATTCCAATAAATTCTTTGAATCCTCATAACATTTTTTTTACTTTTCTTTGAAATACTTCAATAGAAATATTACAAGATGTTCAGAAATTCTTTATATTAATTGAAATCCTATAAAAAACGTTTTAAAATTGATTAAATACTTCAAAATTCTTAGGAATATTATTAGGAAATTGTTTCCAATCTCACATTTCTCCTAATTTTTTTTATAATCATTTGGAATGTTTCAAAATATCCTTAAACCTTATAGAAGATATAAAATTTTTCCAAATCTTAAAAATTTTCAGGAAAATTTTTAAACTTACACGAAATTTTTTTAAATTCCTAAAAATTATTAAAATCCTTGCAAAATTCGTTGACATTCTCTGAATCTTTCGAAAATTCCTTGGAATCCTTTAAAGTTTAAAGTCCTTTGAAATCCATTGAAAATTGAAAATTTTCAATGACCTTGAAAATTCGTTGGAATCTTCAAGTACTCGAACATCCTATAGAACCTGTAAAAATATTATAAAATGTTTAAAAGTTTTTTATATTTATTGGAACCCGTCAAAACTCACTTGAAATTCCATTAAAATTTTCTGAAATCTTTGAAATTGTCTGAAGTCCCTTGGAATCATTAAAAATGCACTAAATCTGTTTGAGTCCAACCAAAACCTTCAAAATCCTTCAAAATAAGTAACAAGAAAATTCTTTGCAATCCTATAACATTTTTTTTCGAATCCTTTGTATATTTGGAAATAATTCGAAATTCCTCAAACATAATTCATGTGAAAATCCTTCAACAGCTTTAGAATCCTTAAAATCTTCAAAAATTCTTCAAAACATTCAAAAGGTTTTTCATTTTCTAACATTTTTAAAAATGTTTTTAATGCAAATGAATGTTTGCCCTTTCATTTTACTATAGAAATAAATGAAAATATTTGTCCACTTTCTTCAAAAAAATCCTGTTAAAAAAAAAAGATCAAAGTAGCCCCACTCTCCCATACCCACAATGAGATTTCTGTGAAAATTGATGATGAATTTCGTTTTATTTTTTAAGAATTATTTTTAGTTTTGGAAATATCACAATAAGTTTAAAAAGAAACTGGGAGAATTCAAAGAAACTTATTCTTATTTTGCAGGATTTACACAAATATTAGAAAAATTTAGAGATATTTCAAAAGATATTCAGAAGTTTCAAAAAGATTCGTTTTGTCAAATTTCGTCTGAAAATGTATCCGTTATAAAATGAAAATTCAACTATTTGATAGAAAATTTATCTATTCTGTCGAAAATTCGTATTTTTGAATAGAAAATTAATTTTCATCATTTTGTTTGAGGATTCAAATATTTTGTTAGAAATTCGACTGTTTCGGTTGAATTCAACTGGTTGATGAAACTTTTTCTTTGCTGAAAAGTGATTCTTGAAACTAAAAATTTAACTCTACCATTTTTGGTTGAAATTTTTTTTTTATGGTAGAAAATTTATGTTTTTGTTCCTTGTATTTTTTCATTTGAAAATTCAACTATTTGTTTGGAATGCAACTATTTTTGGCTGAATTTTTATCTTTTTGTTTCAAAAATTCGACATTTTATTGGACATTTATCTCCGTTGGCAGAAATTTCCACTTTTTGTTCAGAATTCATATTTTCTGATAGAAAATGCAACTGTTAGGTTGAAAGTTAAACTACTTTGTAGAAAAATAATTTTTTTAGAGATTCATAATTTTAGTTTTAAATTCATCTCTTTGCTTCAAAATACATTTTTTGGTTGAAAACTCATATTTTTTGGGTTGAAAAATTGAATTATTTTGTAGAAAATTCTTTTCTTTTGATAAAAAATTGATATTTTTGGTTAAAAATACAGCTGGTTGAAAATTACTCCTTTCTTGAGGATTCAACTATTTTGTTGAAAATTTAACTAATTTGGTTGAAAATTTACTTTTTGATTCTGATATATAAGGTACAACCTTGAAAACGAATAAAATTACGAAATGAATATATGTATATTTTTGAAATTTTTCTTTCCTATTGAAAATTGTTTTGCCTCTTAAATCGAAAAACTACACGCGCGCGAATAAAGATATTAGTTTCTTTATAATTAAAAGAAGATTTTTTCTTTAAAAAATTCCAAAATTAGTCAAGAATTAAATTTCATGCTATTTCACACTTTTTCTTTAATTTCTCCCCACTTTGGGGCGCCCCCTATTTGCCTAATTTTGCCTAATAGGCAGGGCTCGGAACTGCTCAAGCTCAAAAAAATAGTAAAATAGTAACTATACCTCTCAAAAAATTAACCAAAAAGTAACAATCACGTGGCAAAAAAGTAACCAAAAACAAATATTTTTTACTAAAAAAGGCCAAGTTTCCACTAAAATTATGAATCTTCAACCAAAAAAATGCATAGTAGTTCAATTTTCAACAAAACGTAAACATTTTTCTGACTAAAAGAGATGAATTGTTAAAAAAAGATGTAATAGTTGATATAATAATCAGGAAAGATTTTCAGTTATTAAAGAAAAAGTAGAATTAATTGAGAAACAAAGATTTTTCAACAAAATAAGTTATTTTGCAACCACATTGTTGAGTTTTTGAGCCAAAGAAAAAAACAATTTTCACAAAACAGTTAAATTTTCAACCAGTTTATATGGATTTTTGACAAAGAAGTTATCTGTTAACCAAATAGTTGCATTTTTTACGAAAACAGAACCGAAAAAGACGAATTTTCAACCAAATAAGTACATTTCTAACCAAAAGGATGGATTTTCGAATAAAATGATGTATTTTCAAATAAAAGGGTGTCTTTTAATCAAGAAGATTATTTTTCTACCAAAAAAGACGAATTTTTTAACTAAAATGGTGAATTAAAAAAAAAAAGTTAAAAAAAATCATTCAACTTTTAACCGAATTTTGATGGAAGAAGACAAATTCTCATCAAAAAATATAATACATAGTTCGATAATTCAAAAAAAAAATGTTAATATCAAAATTGAAAACTAGCAATTTTAGCTGAAATGCAATTTCTATCAGGATTCATGATAATTCAGTTGATAGCCCTTTTTATACAGTTTACATACGAACTAATAATTATTTCATCGTTATTCCCTTATTTTCCAGGCTCAAAAAAAAATTTACAAAAAAATGTGAATTTTCACATTCTGACAATTTTTGAAATAATACGATTAATGAAATAATTCATTTTTTTATTCTGGGGGAAAAATGTAACCAAAAGGAACATTTTCATAAATTAGGTAACTTTTTAGTAACCGTGGATCAGAAAGTAACACAGTTACTAAAAAGTAACCCGTTCCGAGTCCTGTCAATGTGTAATCCAGCACAGCCAAAAGCAATCTTAAAAAGGCTTCTATTCGGAAAACATTTACGAGCCCCCCAGGGTGTGGATGCTGATAAGTCGAAGTTGTCTTGGATGGCTTTTTTCCCACATCCGGCCATCTTCCACGCTTTTTGCACATCTTTTCGAGGAAAATCGTCATGGTCCATTCTAGTCATTGTAGGTTGTATCGCTCGTAAGGAACCGAGAAGGATACTCGACTAAGGGGGTGGTTATGTAGGTGAAGTTGAAGCAGGAGGATGTGGAAGGGGCTGAGGGGGTGAGGGGGTGGAAGAAAGAGGAGGGAGGGCCGAGAGAAGTGAGAGGTTTGCAAGTCCGGCAGGTTGAGAGGGCTACGTTGAATAGAAGATTGGAACTCTTTCTGCGGTGACGGGACTCCTTCCGGCGGGGAGGCCGATAGTGCCGGCTATTTCCGGTGGCCGCCATGACATTGCTATCACGTCGCTTCCACTACCCTCGGGGCCATCCCGCGTTAAACGTCCTCCTCATTCCGCTAGCACGTTTACATACGCTGTCCCCTAACCCACCCACCTATAACCCGCCCCGACTCCCATTCGTTGAGAGTTACACATGTGAACGTTATCGGCATAGGAGAAAGTAGGATACTCTTATCGTTTTCGGTATTTTTTATTATTTTACTGAAGAAACTGGGTGGAAGAAACGTTGCGGGTAATGGGTGAAACGGGGTAACGACCTTCTGGGTAATTGATAGAGGGGTACTCTCTAAATTTTCTCGAGTGAAATGTCACTCAATTCGAGTGAAAGATCACTCGAAGAACAAGTGAAAACCCCGCTTGTCTTATTCGAGTGAAACTCCACTTTTATCTCGAGTGAATTTCCCACTCAACTCCCTCGAGTGAATTTTGACTCGAAAAAGAGCGAGATGTCACTCGAAGCGAGTCAAACAATTCTATCGATGTTCGGGTGAATTCCTTCACTCGAGTCATTCGAGCGGCAAATCCAACTCGAAGAAGAGCGAGATATCACTCGAAGCGAGTGAATGAACTCAATTGATGTTCGGGTGAATTTTTTCACTCGAGCCATTCGAGCGGTAAATACAACTCGAAAAAGAGCAAGATGTCACTCGCTTCGAGTGAAAAAAAAGATTTTAATACTGTAATATTTGAAATAAAATACAAATTCAGGATTACAAAACTTTGTTAAATTTATTATGTACAAAATATTATGTACAAATATTGCTTAAAATATATATCTAATCTAATGATATAGAATAATTAATTAACAGAGAATTTTTCATATGTATTTAAAAATAAATGCGAAAAACGCACGCGAGTGTTCGACTGCCCGATTTGTAGCTACGGAGGTGCTCGACTCCGCTTTAATCCAGGTGACTTCAATTCAGAGTGGAGTGTATCACATTTGTGTCCTCTTCTAGCTGTTGTTGGGGGTTTCTGAAAAAAAGATAGGTATCAATATCTCATGAATTATGATCATGTAAATAAATTTTAGATCATGTGGCTGGTCATAATCATCAAAATCATGAAAAAATGGCTATTCGGAAAAATAAAACTTAGAGCAAATGTTAATTCGCTGAAATTGTTATTTTCTGGAATGAATTTGGGCAAAGTAAACTTTGATAGTTTTGTTTACTAAATGTATTACTGTACAATAATCTGATTACATTTTTTCTAATAATATAATTAGAATGTTTTAAAAATAAACTTCAATTTAAAGTGAACTGTATTTACTGCATCTTTTCTTAACAAAAAATTTATTTATAAATTGTAAGAAATATTGTTCTTTTTTAAACTCATATAACATATATCTCTATAAATATATAAATATTTGAATGTATAACACAGGCCGACATAATTTGGAACCAAGGTCCGGACTATGTGGCCCCGAAGGATTTTGGTGTCCTAAAAACAAATCCGTTGTCTAAATTTTTCCTATACGTCAAGTTTTCGAGATATCCTAACCTAAAAATGCAAAAATAGCTATTTTCATCCACATTCGAGGCAAAATAACATGATCAGTAATTTTTTTCTAAATACTGCTAACGCCATCGCTTGGTACTCCTTTTTATCTTTCACTTTCAATTTCGATCATCCCGAACCGATTTTTCCCCCAAAATGTCGCACATTAACCATTTCAGTTCCACAATGGAAAACTAGCAAAGAAGGCGAAGAGAAATTAAAATGGTTAATGTGTCGTATCTCGGTGAAAGAAAATCAGTTTGAAATGATTACAAATGTGAATGGAAAGTAAAAAGAAGTCCTAAACGATGTTAGCGTTAGCAATTTTCAGAGAAAAAAAATTGCTGACCGTGTGATATTGCCTCAAATATGGCTCAAAATAGCCATTTTTGCACTTTAAGGTTAGGATATCTCAAAAACCTGAAGTACAGAAAAAAAATGAATAACGGATTCGGTTTCAGGATACCAATATACTTCGGGGTCACATAGTCTGGTCTTTGGGTACAAAAAAGATGTCATTTTTGTCGGCCTGTGTAATTTTTCATTTAAAATGAGTTATTTGGACTTTTGTGTTTTTTCTTCCGCTTTAGGAAACAATTGTAATTTTGATTTAATCTTTATCATTAACGGCTTATTTTGTTCTTAACATTAATTATTTTATTATTTACAATTTCTTTTGTATAAATTTTGATTGCGTAAAACGTATAAGTTTTGATAAAATTCCCACGAATGGAATCGTGGAGAATCTTTTCATGAACAAAATAAACCGTCAATAATAAATATTAAATCGAAATTACAATTTTTATCTAAAGCAAAAAAAAGTCCCATCAACTCATTTTAAATAAACAATGACGTATTTAACTGTTTTGGTTTTAGTTATCTGTAACCCTGTATGCCTCAAAAACGTAAAAAATGTTGAATAATTTTGGAGAAATTGATGATCTAAAAGGTTCGCTAAAAACTCTGTTTTTATAGATATTCCCCTACAGAATGATCGAAAATTATTTAAATGGGGGACATATAATGCAGATTTGTATACGTTTTAAAACAATATGATGTTGCAAAATATCGTACTCAATCATGATAATGATAAATTCTCACCTTTCAAGATGTTTGCAGCATCTTCAGGAACTCCATATGCCTCCACAAAGTGCTTTAATCATGTTTCGGAACTGTCCAGCATTTCCTACGTACAATAAAAAATATTTAATATATAATAACTGTATTAAGAATTCAAAAAGACTTTATGATGAAGTTTAATAAACTTACCCTTGGTAAAAACATCGAGAAAGAAGCCATATTCCTTGAGGAATCCTTTCACTGACTCTTCCAAGTCACTAATTATCACTGGAAATCACTAATAAATCACTAATAAGGTAATCACTTTTCAACTAAAAGCATTCACTAATAATTTTTAATATGTATAAGTGAATATTCACTTTAAATGTCACTTTTACAGCGTAGCGTCGGGTGCAAGCTACTTACTCACGACCAATATGGCCGCTTATGGAGCGACACGGGGTGAGAACTGGGGGAACTAAACCCGTGCGGGCGGGATATTTAAATTTGAAATATTGTACTTATTAATGTTGTCAATAATTTGTAATACCGTTAAGTGATATTATTACGTACAACAATTAAAGTACGCAATAACATCAACAAATGGCATTATAAATTATTGCCATTGTTATACAACTATTATTAACCAATTATCTTCTCTCTTGTCGCACGGTACAAATTTCAAAAGGCTTTGTCACCCTAACTTCTAATTAAAAACAGAATAATAATATGATAAGGTAAGTGCAAATTGTTATTTATATGGATAAATGAATTTGAAAATTCTGTGTCTAAATACATTGAAAGTACGACAATCATTTTTGCAGCAAATTTTTGTGAAAATATATTGCACAAATTAAATAATTTGTGACATAACTTCTAATTTACAAAAACTAGGTCCCCAATGCAATAAACACTTTGAGATTAGGTTTCACTCGCGGTTCATCGTATGCAACTTTTCCCAAACATTTACTACTAAAATAATTGCCCTATTTTTAATGCATTCAGAACAGAATTGTAAAATTCATTTATCAATATAAATAACAATTTGAACTTACCTTATTATCTTCTTATTATTCTATTTTTCAATTATAATTCGTTGAAACGTGGCTGAAATGGCTATTGGATTTGCCAGTACTTTCAGCACATACTGTCAGTGCTGCCAAACTAACGATTTCAAAGTTCACTACATTTTTGCAAATTGAATATTTTTGAAGTCTCTGGAAAGGACACCAGATCGAATCTTGCCGGAAGTCAGATTTGTTACCAGAAGTTCCTATGCTAGCTTCAGCCCCGTGCTCACGACTGCGCATGCGACTGATTGCTTTGCTCAGACGCACCGATGACTTCGCTCGTTCTTCGAGCGAAAATCACCAGGTATAGGGACTCACTCGACGATTTCGAGCGAAACCTTCCACTCGTTGTTCTCGAGCGAACACATTGACTCAAATCGAGTGAAATTGTGAAAATAATTCACTCGAACGGAGTGAAATTAGCCTCCGCTCGAAAGATCGAGTGATATTTTCACTCGAGAAAATTTAGAGAGTAAGCTCGCTGTGGCGAATTAAAGATTCTACGCTGGACTCCGCTAGACGGCAGCACGTTACTGAGTGAGGGGCTATTCATTAATTACGTTAGCAATCGTAGGCTATTTTTCAGCCCCCCCCCCACCCGGCACTCCTCATTGACCAAGGTGATTTTTACTCTCCCCTCTCCTGAAAGTAATGTAGCCGCCTGAAAGTGATTTTCAAACACATAAAATTATTATTGAACTATCGAAAATTCTCAAATTTTGTTAAACTTTATCATAATAAAGAACGCACTAAACGTTATCTAAGTTCGTAACAATATTTCCACTGACCCTGCCCCCCGCCCCGGCCGGAGCGGGGTGCTAACGGTGGTTTTTTGCACTATGCCCCCCCCCCCTCAAAATGGTAACATAGTTTACAGAGAACGATTTTACCCCTCTATTAATTACCCAGCTGGACGTTACCCCGTTTCACTCATTACCTGCAACGGTTCCTACATCCAGTTTTTTCTGTGTTCAGATGAATATCAGCGGAAGAATTTTTTCGGTTCAATAGAAAGGAAGGGGCGTGAAAATATCTTATTAATTCAGTATGAAAAATTGAAACTGGAACGGGATGGGGGATTTTCATGGCGTTTTCGCGATGGACCACCCCGTTTTCAGGTGGCAAGTAGCTGCTACTAGGTAGACTGGTAGAGCCAGGATGGTGATACATCATGTGGTGTCAACGAGTGTCCCCCGCGTTGTAATCTCGCATCCATCAACCCTCTGGGACTGAGGGACGGGCAGACGGATGGAGTCTGATCGATGTCCGCATCCCCGAAACACCCACGAACTGCCACCTTACCTTACACCTCATCCCACCGCTGTCTCCTTTGCCCTTAGGTGTGTAAGATCAATCGTTTCCGTTCAAAAGACGTCATTCATTTTCGTATCCAAATGAATGAAGGACCGGTTTGACCCTGTCCAGCTTTTCTTCATGAAAAAATATTATAGGGCAATCAGTATAGGCCTATAATGATTTTCCTATAATTTTTTGTGATTGTAAGAAACAAGAAGAAATGTACCTCTACCTGTAGTAACCCGAACAGTGCCAAGTCCCAGCATATCTTTCCAAAGTAACACTAAATTTAACGAAACGACAAAAAAATCTCACGCCTCATCCCACCGCTGTCACCTTTGCTCTTAGGTGTGTAAGATCAATCGTTTCCGTTCAAAAGACGTCATTCGTTTCCGTATCCAGATGAACGAAAGACATTTTGACCTTGTCCAGCTTTTCCTTCACGAAAAAATATTGTAGGACAATCAGTATACTATTAATACTATTAATAATTTTTTCGTGATTGTAAGAGACACGCAAGAATGTATCTTCACCTGGAGTTGCCCGGGCAGTAGCATGTACCAGCATATTTTTTGAAAGTTACACAAAATTCAATGGAACAAGAAAAAATCTTGCAATACATCCCACCGCTGTCACCCTTGCTTCCAGGTGTATAAGATCAATCGTTTTCGTTCAACAGGCTTTATTTATTTTCGTATCCAATTGAACCAAGGACGATTTCGACCCTGCCTAGCTATTTTTACGAAAAAATATTATAGGATAATCAGTATAGGCAATGAGCCTATAACGATTTTCCTATAATCAATTTCCCATAGCTTTTCCGTGTTTGTAAGAGACGCCAAAAAAATTACCTCCACCTGGCGTTGTTCGGGCAGTAGCAAGTACCAGCATATCTTTCCAAAGTAACACAAAATTTAACAAAACGAGAAAAAATCTCACGCCTCATCCCACCGCTGTCACCTTTGCTCTTGGTTGTGTAAGATCAATCTTTTGCATTCAAAAGACAGCATTCATTTTTGTATTCGAATGAACGAAGGACCATTTCGACCCTGTCTGGCTTTTCCTCGACAAAACTATATTATAGGATAATCAGTATAGGCATATAATTATTTTCCTGTAATTAATTTTCATATATTTTCCACGATTATAAAAAACAAGAAGAAATTAACATGACATTGTGCGGACTGTGGCAAATTCCAGTATGTGTTTTCAAAATTACACAAAATTCAGCAGAACGCCAAAAATTTCATAAATTAAACTTAAATAAACTTGGTATACATATTATTTATTTATTCTTGCTTTCGTGATGGAAAAACAGTGAATATTGTTTATCTGAACGCACTATATAATAACTTAGTCTTTCCCGTAGAAAATCTGACTATGAGAAAAGCTTCCGGCATAGGAGTCTATTGATAACCAGAATTGTCTAATTTTTCCTTTTTTTTAACAACTCATATGAAAAGAAAAGAAAAACGTGACATAGGAAATTATATTTTTCATCTCAAGTCTGTATGTCAAGAGCTTTAATTTGAACCATCTCTGTTGAAAATCAAACTAAAAGAAAAGCTTCCAGCTTAAGCGTCTAAAATCTGAATAATCAATTAAAAAGAAATTTGAATAAAAAAATGTTTACTTTAAAAACATTTTAGGTTGCGTTAATTTGTTTCACTGGAAATTGGTACTTTTAAACAAAAACAATCATCCGGATTTCCAAGTTTCAACAATTTTTGTTCATGTTAGCGTTTTACACCAGAAATTGATATTTTCAATAAATAATTATCAAATTCCAAAGATTTAATCATTTTTCTTTTTCTTTTTTTGAGTGGCTTGTCAGCGTCTTTGACCAAAGTCCAAACTTGACATTTTTAAACAAAAATCAGTTTATGTTAAAAATTCATAATTTTTTAAAAACAATTTAGGTTATATGTTTAGCGTTTTACACCAACAATTGGTATTTTTGAACAAAAATTTTTCAACCGGTAAATGATTAGATTACATTTAATATAAGATTTAGAATGTTAAACAATTTTTTGTTATGTTATGTTAGTTCTTTTTTTTTTAGAAAAAATATTTTTTTACTTTAAAATATCATAAGATTTTTCAGGTTAACATTGATCTTCAGTTTATGATTCAGGATCATTATGAATTCAAAAATTTTCTTTTCGCTGGCGTTTTCAACCTGAAATCTGTTATTTTCAACAACAAACAATAATGAAAAATATTGATTCGGAAATATCAGTTTTTTGTCTAAAATTTCTTTTGTTAATGAAAAATCATTGAATTTCAAAGAATATTTACAATATTAAAACAATAATAAAGAAGGCTAGCGTTTTTCACTAAAAAAATGGTTATTTTAAATAAAAGCTATTTTGAAGAATAATCAACTTCAAAATTAGTATTTTTAAAAGAGAATTTTAATATAAAATCATAAAGTTTCGAAAGACTTAAAAATTTTCAAAATTGTAGGTTGTCTCAGTGTTTTTTTTTTTTTTTTTTTTTTTGCTGTAAATGAGCATTTTCGAACAAAAATAATCACCCGGATTCCCAATTTTCAAAAATTTTAGGTTATGTTAGCTTTTGACATCGGAAATGGGTATTTTTAATTATTAATTAATAGATTTCGAAGATTAAAAAATTTCAAAAAGTTTACCTTTTTGGTTTTTTCAGCTTTTACCGAAAATTGACAATTTCAAATGAAAATTAGTATTTTTTGAAGATTCCTAACTTTTTTTAGCAATTTTAGGTTATGTTAGCGTTTGAGACCGAAAATTCGGATTTTAAAACAAAATTATTCACAATTCGAACAAGATTTTCAATTTTTGGAGAGGTTCAGGTTATATCCACGTTTTTTTATAGGAAATAGCTCATTTTAAACAAACATTGAAAAAATAGATTTCAAAGAAGATTCAAAAGTTCGGAGCAATTTAAGGTTATGTTGAATTTTTCACCAAAAATCGGTTATTTTAAACTAAAGAAATTAAATGTCAATGAAGATTCACAATTTGGAACAATTTATATCATGTTAGTGTTTTTCGTCAGAAAATGAATTGTTAAATTCACAATTTTCGGTTTTTTGGCTTTGTATACCGGAAATCGGTACTTTTTATAAAAAATCATTGGATTTCGGAGATAATTTTTTTTTTTAGCTCTTTGGAAGTTCAAAATAGTTGAGAATCTGTAGAAATCATTCGAAATCCCTAAAACATGAAATAAATAAACAATTATTTCCCAAAGTTCTCTAGAAATATTTTAAAATTTGGTAAATTCCCAAAATATTTCTGTGGTATTCCTTAAAATCTTTGAAAATCCTAGAAGATTCTTTGAGATCCCTTAAAAAGTTTTGAATTTCTTGAAAATTCCAAGAATCTCTTTAAATAACTTAAGAACTTTTGGAATTTTATTAATTCCTGAATATCCCTACCCCTAGTAATTTTTGAATCCCATAGAAATTCTTCCGAATCGAATTTATCGTATTCCATAAAGTCTTATAGAAATTCGATGAAATCTTCCTAAATCCGTTATTGTCAAGGTATTTCCAGAGATTTTAAAGAAGTAATGAAATTTAAGGTATTTCTTAGGGTTTTCGAAAAAATAATGAAATTCCAAAGAATTGTTAAGGGGTTTTATTGATTTCAAAGGATTTAAAACAATTTCATGTGGTTTTTAAGAATTTCGGAAGATTGAAGAGAATTTTATGGGACCAATGATGTTTAATGGTATTTTCAAAAATTTGGAAGATTTATATGGATTTTCTCATATTTCTGAGGATTTCATTGATTTTAAAGAATTTTGAAAGCCCTTATTAAGATGTTTAATTAAGTTTCCTCGGATTTCAGGAAATATTTTAAGGGGCTTGGACTTTTTTTAATACAGAGTATTATAGCTTTTTTTGAGTTTTAGGGACCTATCAGACATATTTAAATTTAAATATACTGTGGATATGATATTTTTGGGAAATCTTAGATGGGGAAGATTACTGCATTGAACTTTGAAGCTTCCATCTAGTACACGAACAAAATAAGTTGTCAAATTTTTACTTGATATTAGGATAGGCTATAAATTTCTTTGAATTTCCTATTAAGTTTATTAGAAGGTTTAAGATAGCCAGTATGAAGTTACGTATAGGATCACATAGTCGGATAAAATCCGGATATTTTAAGCCCAGGACGTCCTGACAAATAATTTTTCCTTGTACACTGAATAGTTATAAATCCAATTAAACTACACTTTCATCCATCCACACAGTAAACCTTAATAGTTGTCACTTTATTGCAACGTTTTTATCCAACTTCAGATAAAAAATATCTCTGAAATGTGCTTCGCCTCATTTGGAACCCAAGAGATATTTTTACCCAAACAACTTGGAAACATCGCTCTATTTTGAAACTTGAACCGCAGGAAGTGCGTCGAACCTTTCGTGCGTTCACCTCCCTTCCTGAAGATGAGGAACCCTTTGTCCCAAAAAGTGCACCCGTGCATGGACACTTACAGGTAACCCAGATTTTCTCGAAAAATGTCTTAGCCAGGAAAGGGTCTCATCCCGGGGTGCCGGATCGTTTTGATCGTAAGAGGCAACCAAGTGTATCTGAAGATCGGGGAAAGGGGAGTGGTCGGCAAATAAGACCCCGGATTGCCACCCCCTCACCCCCTCCACAATTCCCAACAGCGCGAGATATCGCGTTCAGCGAGAGCAGATGTTCTCCAGAACTACCGTCAGGACTCCCGAGGACCCGAGTCGAGACGGTGACTGACAGCTGAATGCCCCGACTACGGTTCCTACGCAAGAGTCCGCGTGTCCTTACGTATTCGCAGGGCAGGGCACACGTGCGTGCGTCTGTATTGTATCAGCAAGTAGATGCGGTGAGGAGAGGCCTGGGGGGTTAGGGCACATAACAAGCCGTTACCTGTCCAGGAATGAGAGCGTAGGTAACCAAAAACTCACGGCTGGATCCAGATTTCCAGATCCAACCCCCGCAGGATCGCAGCCTCCTCTGGATTTCCTGACGCGGTTCTCGGGTTACCCCGTGGCCATGAACTCTGCTCCGGGAGCCAACTCCCAGCATGAGCGCTTTGTCGGTGCAACCCGGTACGCGAGCCTTTGTCCCGCAAGTCGCTGCAGATAACTGTGATAATTGAATGGTCAATGGTACCCTCTCTTGAACAGATCGGAGGAGACGATGGGGCGTCGCTAATATCAACTCCCACGATTGTCAGCGTATGTCGAAATTTGAGGATAGGAGAGGAAAAGTCAATGAGGCGATTCTGGGAAGAGCTGGACGATGTGTCTATCTAGGGCTGAAGTGGGAAGAGTATTGTTGCATGGAAAATAGAGATTTAGGGAGAATTGGAAGAGATTCATCAAGGGGTGAATTGATCTCATCTTCAGATGTTGATGCACTTTGACAGTAATCTATTTCAGCCACTGTAAATCTGAATGTATCGTTTTTGTTGTAACGGTATTCAATTGAACCATTGGATGCTGTAACAGCCTACTTGCATTATCAGAAGTCACTTGGTCTTTATTTGGGATTCATGGAGTTATGTGCAAAACAAATGAAATAGGTGTGATGTTTGAAAATACAAGTAGGCTCTTATTGCACCCAATTGCTCACTTGATAAGAAAATCTGTATCAATATAGAGAAACAGAAGTCTGTCAGATTCTTGAATAATTTCGTTAGAGATTCAATCTACACTTTTTAATTTAGTGTGAGGACAATGTTCTTGCTACAGTTATAGTCTGCAGATAATTATAAAGATCAGTGTCGAAATGTCTGAAAAAGTCTAGAATAATTTTAAAAATTCTGAGGCCTTTAAGCAAACATAGAAACTGCACAGAACTATGTGTTCCAATTTTTGCAACATTAGGGTGCACTCTGAGGAACAAGATTTTCCAAAAGCACATATAGTACTTTTTTATTCATATATGAATAAAAATAATAAAATCAGTGGCAATTAAAATTAAAACAAGTAGTATGGTGCCCATGAATTCGTATCGCATTAACCATCTGAAAAGAATAGCTTTTTGGGAGCGTTTATTATCTGTTGTATCTTCAATTGAGTCTTTTCTCTGAAAAAAAACTCACCTGAATCGACTCAGGTTTTGGCATGAAATGGCCGAAGAAAAATTCCAAAATGTGATTTTACAAGCAAAAAAATAGATGTTTTAGGTTGTGCCCACATTTGAAAAACCATAGAATTTCCTTTTGGGTTTGTAAAAAGACATTTTCAAAAGTTCATTCAGCCATTTTCTGTTAAAACATGAGTCGACTTAGGTGGTTTTTTTTATAAAGACGAGCTTCCTACAAAAACAGTTGAATTTTCAGCCAAATAATTTAATTTCCAACCAAAAAGGGGAATGGTTCACCAAAAAGATGAATCTTTAATAAATTACATAAATTTTTACCCAAACAGTTGAATTTTTGAACAAGAAAAGATCCATTTTATATCTCAAACAGGAATAGTTAAATTATCATTTCAAAGAAATAATTAATAATAAAGAAAAATAAATTTTCTACAGAACAGCTGAATTTTCAACTAAATAATAGAATTTTCACCCGAAAGGATGAATTTTCTATCAAAAAGGATACATTTTCAACAAAATACATACCTGTTCAAATAAATAGTAGAATTTTGAACCAAAAAGATTAACTTTTTACAGAAAGACCAATTTTCAACAAAAAGCATGAATTTTCAAACCAAACAGTTTAATTTCCAAACTAGGAAAGATCCATTTTTAACTGAGAGTCAAATAACTGAATTAGCATTAAAAAAATTAATTTTGAATGAAAAAAGAATATATTTTCTACAAAACTATTGAACTTTCTACAAAACAATTGAATTTTTAACCAAATAGTAGATTTTTCAACCAAAAAGATGAATTTTCTATCAAGATGATAACTTTCTTAACCGAAAAAGACAAATTTTCGACAAAAAACATAAATTTTTATCTAAACAGCTGAATTTTTAAATTAGAAAGATTAGAGTTCAACCGATGATGAAATAGTTTCATTATCATTTAAAACAATCAATTTTTAATTGAAATTTTTCTCCTACAAAACCCATACATTTTTAACCTGAAAATACTATTCTTAACGAAAAATGTAATAATTGATGGTTAAATCAAAATAGATTGTAATATAAAATGACAAAAGTTGAATATAATCAGAAAACAACAACATATTTGCAGCAAAATACTTTAATCACCAACTGAAACAAAATAATTTGATTTCATAGAGTTGCATTCATAATAAAGAATTGATTTTTCTTCCATAAAGGACAAATTTTCAATGAAATTCATGCATGTTCAATTGTTCAACCAAATAGTTGAATTTTCAAGTACAAAAATATACATTTCCGACCAAAAAAAAAGGCAACAAAATAGTTAAATTTTCAACTGAAAAGATCAATTTTCAATCAAAAAGACGAATTTACAACTGAAATGATAATCTTGAAAAAAAAAATTATTAAAGTAGTTCAACTTTCTACCAAGCCTTTGAATGGTCAAAAAAATAATTATTTTGCACCAAGAAGATTAATTTTTCACCAATAAGAAGTTACCAAAAAAATAGTTAAATTAAAAAAAAAGACAGTTGACTAAGTTGACTTCAACCAAATAGTTAAATTTTTAGATAAAAAAGATCACATTTTAACAAAAATTGAAAAATCTCAATTGCAGTCAACAACATAAATTTACGGTACCAAAAAAACGTATTAGAAATAGGTATAATTTACAGTAGAAAAAATCCATTTTCATATAAAAGAAAACGAAATTTCCACATAAATCATGAATCTTAAAAAAAAAAAGAATTGTTAACAAAGTAGTTTAGCTTCCAAGCAAGTAGTTAAATTTTCAACCATAAAAGGTAAATTCTCAACGTGAAGTGATTTATTTTCTACCAATGGAAAAAAAAGATCTAATCAATAACATACACTGTTCAAATCAGTAATTCATTATCATTGAATAATTTTAATCATTCATTAAAATGTATCAATTTAATAAAGAATTGTATTCAGAAATAATTTTACAATTAAATTAGAGCAGACAAATCAGTCACTACCATTGACTGAAAATCAGTAATGTCTCATTACTGTTCAAATAAGTCAGCAATATTAACTTATTCATATATTGAAACGACTGATTCTTGTCAAATACGCTTAGGAATTATTTGCGCTTCATCCTGCACTATTTACCAATAGTTTTATTTGTAAGTAATGAGTATTCTTCCAAATAAGCATACTAAAATAAGGTGGCCAATCATTGGGGGATGGCCAGCCATTGTGTCAAATACCACTTGAGCCTATCAAAAAAAAAGGCCTGGGGACATTTGTCAAGTAAAGAGAAACTAAAAAGCGTCAAACGTCCTTTTACACTTTTTTACCTCCGCTTTCACGACATACGTGGCTTTATCGGGGCAGTGCAAATGGTAAAAGGGACGTATCCAGTGAATGCAAATCGAATGATCAGAGCATATCGCTCTGATCTGAACGCGACAACGACGCGCGATAGCGCATAGAACTGCAATTGTCTCTTCTCCGCATCCACTTAATGCTTTTATGCCATTAGGAGACGAATGGCAGCGATCTAAATCAATTTAGCTGTGATTAAGGCTTTACATAATGCAATAATAGCCTGCAATACCTAATAATGCATAAAGCATGCGATGGAGATAATCATACTATTGGTTTTGGATTAAATTTGTTGTTAACAACTCCTAAACATTTAATTGTTGAATTAACGATTTTCCACGTTCATTATATAACATACACGTATTAAATTGAACGCGATCTAGGTAATTCCATTTCAGATGAGTTCTTAAAAATTAGAAAAATTTATTTAAAATAGACAGCAAGGATAGATCAAAAATTAAAATAGGATCATATAAGGAAAATGGTCTAGCTACTGAATATTGTCAAATCAGAAATTCATTCATAAATACATTCCGAATGATTCCTCAGGAACAAGACAAATTCCGTATTTTGAAAACACCAGAGAAAGAAGAAATATTAAGATAGGATCATATAGAGCAAACCATCCATCTATTCAATATTGACGAATTGGAAATCCATTGATGAATCTGTTCAAGATGATTTCTGAAAAATTAGACAAATGCTGTATTTCAAAACCACCAGGGATAGAAGAAACATTCAAATAGGATCATAGACTATAGAGGTAATCATCCAGCTGGTTATTCATTATAACTGAATTTGAAATGCATTGATAAATCCATTGCAGATAATTCTGAAAAAAATTATTTAAACGCTGTGCCTGCCTGTGTTTCGGAAACTCCAGAGATAGGGAAATGAATTCAGATAGGACCATATGTACTATAGAGGTAAACATATAGCTGATTATTCAGTATTATCGAATTTTAAATCGATTGATCAATTCATTCATGGTGATTCCTAAAAAATTAGACAAATGCTGCCTTTCAAAAACACCAGAGATAGAAGAGAAATTTAAACAGGATCATACAGAGGAAACCATGTAGCTAGTTATCCAATATTATCGAATTAGAAATCCACTGATAAAAAGATGATTCTTCAAAAATGATTTAAACGCTGTTTTTCAAAACCTCCACAGATTCAGGAAAGACTTAAATAAGATCATATTGATTATAGACTATAGAGGCAAAAATGTAGCAGGTTATTCACTATTCTTGAATTTCAAATCGACTGATGATTCATTCCATCCTGAAAAATTAGACAAATGCTGTATTTTAAAAACACGGAAGACAGAAGAGAAATTCGAACATGATCATATAGAGGTAACTATGGAGGCAAAAATATAGCTGGTTATTCAGTATTATCGAATTTTAAATCGATTGATAAATTCATTCCAGGTAATTTTTGAAAATTATACAAATGCTGTATTCCAAAAACACCAGAAATAGAAGAAAAATTCAAATTGAATCATAAAGTCTATGCAGGTTATCATATAGCTGGTTATTCTATATTATCAAATTAGAAAGCCATTGATAAATCTATTCTAGATAATTCCTCAAAATTGAGGTATTTCAACAACTCCAGAGACAGAAGAAAATTTAAAATAGGATCATATCGATTATAGTCTATTCGGGCAAAAACATAGCTGTTCATTCAGTATTTTCAAATTTTAAATCGATTGATAAATCCATTCGAGATGATTCTTAAGAAACTTGAAAATTGTTTTATTTCAAAAACACCCGAGATAGGAGAAAAATTATAATTGGATCATAAAGACTATACAGGTAACCATATAGCTGTTTATTCTTGATTATCGAATTAAAAATCCAGTGATAAACTTATTCCATATAATTTTTCAAGAATTAGACAAATACTGTATTTAAAAAAAAAAACCAGAGATGGAACAAAAATTCAAACAGGGTCATATAGAGATAATCATATAGCTGTTGATTTAATATTAGCGAATTAGAAATCCATTGATAATTCTATTCAAGATGACTGATCAAAAATTATTCAAACGCTGTATTTAAGAAACTCCTGAGGAAAAAGAAAAATTCGAATAACATCATATATATTATAGACTATAGAGGCAAAAATATAACTGTTTATTCACTACTCTTCAATTTTAATTCCATTGATAATAATTAATTTCATTTCAATATTATCGAATTAAAAATCCATTGATGTATCTATTCTAGATGATTCTTCGGAAATTACTTAAACGCTGCATATCAAAAACTCCAGAGATGGAAGAAAAATTCTAATTGGATCTTAAAGACTATATATAGGTAATCATATAGCTGATTATTCTAGATTATCGAAGCAGACATCCATTGATAAATTTATTTCAGATGATTCTGCAAAAATTAGAAAAATACTATATTTCAGAAACATCAGGGATGGAAGAAAAATTTGAAAGGATTATGTAGAGATAATCATATGGCTGGTTATTCAATATTATCGAATTGGAAATCCATTGATGAATATATTCTAGATGATCCTTCAAAAATTATTTAAACGCTGTATTTAAAATACTCCACAAATAGAAAAAAAATGCAAACAGGATCATATAGAGGAAGTCATCTAGTTGGTTATCCAATGTTATCAAAGCAGGAATTCATTGATAAATTCATTAAGATGATTCGTGAAAAATTGGGCAATTGCTGTACTTCAAAAACACCCGAGATAAAAGAAGAATTCAAACAGGATCATATAGATATGATCCATCAAAAATTATTCAAATGCTTTATTTAAAATACTCCACGAAGAGAAGAACATTTTAAATAGGATCATATAGACTACAGAGGCAAAAATATAGCTGGTTGTTCATTATTATTAAAATCTCAAATTGATTGATAATCATTCATTCCAGGTGATTCCTAGAGAATTAGACAAATCCTGTATTTCAAAAACACCAGAGATAGAAGAAAAATTCAAACAGGTTCAGATAGATGTAATCACCTAACTAGTTACTTAGTTATCCAATATTATTGAGGTAGAAATCCATTGATGAATCCCTTCCAGATGATTTCTGAAAAATTAGACAAATGCTGTATTTTTGAAAAAAAAAAACACCAGAGATAGAAGAAAAATTTGAATAAGATCATGTAGATTATAGACTATAGAGGCAAAAATGTAGCTGGTTATTCACTATTATTGACACTCAAATTGATTGAGAATTCATTCCAGTTGGTTTCTAAAAAATTAGGCAAATGCTGTATTCAAAAAGCACCAGAGATAGGAAAAAAATGCAAACAGGATCATCTAGAGGAAGTAATCTAGTTCGTTATCCAATATTATCGAATTAGAAATTCATTGATAAATCTATTCCAGATAATTTTTCAAAAATTTGAAAAATGTTGTATTTCACAAACACCAGAGATAGAAGAAAAATTGAAACAAGATCATATAGAGATTATCATATAGCTGGTTAATCAATATTATCGAATTAGAAAAAATATAGCTGGTTGTTGAGTATTATCGAGTTTTAAATTATTCGATGAATTCATTCCAGGTGATTCCTAAAAAATTATAAAAATGCTGTATTCAAAAACACCAGAGATAGAAGAGAAATTCAAACAGGATCATATAGATTATAGACTACGGAGGCAAAAATATAGCTGTTTATTCAGTATTATCAAATTTTAAATTGATTGATAAATTCATTTCACGTGATTTGTCAAAAATTAGACAAATCCTGTATTTCAAAAACACCAAAGATATAAAAAAAATTCAAACAGGATCATATACAGGAAGTCATCTAGTTTGCTATCCAATATGATCAAATCAGGAATTCATTGATAACCATTCAAGATGATTCGTAAAAAATTGGACAATTGCTGTACTTCAAAAACACCCGAGATAGAAGAAAAATTCAAATTTGATCAAAAAGACTATACAGGAGACCATATAGCTGGTTATTCTATCTATATTATCGAATTAGAAATCCATTGATAAATTCATTCCAGATAATTCTTCAAAAATCAGACATATCCTGTATTTCGAAAACACCAGAGATAGAAGAAAAATTCAAACAGGGTCATATAGCCTATGGAGGTGACCATTTAGGTATTCATCCAATATTATCGAATTAGAAATCCATTGATGAATCTTTTCTAGATGATCATAAAAAATTATTAAAACGCTGTATTTAAAATACTCCACAAACAGAAGAAAAAATTTAATAGGATCGTATAGACTATAGAGGCAAAAATATAGCTGGTTATTCACTATTATTAAATTTCAAATTGATTGATAATAATTCATTCCAGGTGATTCCTAAAAAATTAGACAAATCCTGTAGTTTGAAAACACCAGAGATAGAAAAAAATTAAAACGGGATCATATAGCCTATAGAGTTAACCATTTAGGTATTCATCCACTATTGTTGAATTAGAAATCCATGATGATGAATGAATCTATTCTAGATGATCCGTCGAAAATTATTCAAACGCGGTTTTTGAAATACTCCAAGAAGAAAAATTTAAATAGGATCATATAGACTATAGAGGCAAAAATATAGCAGGTTATTCACTATTATTAAAATTTACATTGATTGATAATAATTCATTGCAGGTGATTCCTAAAAAATTAGACAAATCCTGTATTTCAAAAACATCAGAGATAGAAGAAAAATTCAAACAGGATCATA
>CAKNXH010001098.1:77499-92414 GCA_932178445.1 Andricus quercusramuli
GTCAAATTCGAAATCAGCGACCTCAGAAACCTCCTTGCACCAAGTTTTATATAAATAAGTGAAAAATTTAGAAATTTCAGGCGATATATTGAATCCGCCATGCTGAATTTATTAATTTTGACGTCAGATTCGAAATCAGCGACCTCAGAAACCCCCTCATACCCAGTTACATATGAATATGTAAAATTTCAGAAATTGCAGGCGCCATATTGGATCGGCCATTTTGAATTTCTGTATTTTTATATCAAATTCGAAATCAGCGACCTCAGAAACCACCTTACACCAAGTTTCATATGAATAAGTAAAAATTTAGAAATTTCAGGCGACATATTGGATCCGTCATTCTGAATTTCTGAATTTTGATGTCAAATTCGAAATCAGCGACCTCAGAAACCTCCTTGCACCAAGTTTCATATAAATAAGTAAAAAATTTAGAAATTTCAGGCGACATATTGGATCCGTCATTTCGAATTTATTAATTTTGACGTTAGATTCGGAATCAGCGACCTCGAAAATCCCCCCATACCAAGTTTCATATGAATCCAAAAAAATTTTGACTTTTGGCCACTTTCGGTGGCCTCCCAGCCCACTGTGCACCCTACTGTGTATGACAGTTCTGCTTATTTTTTTACAGCTTCTTCTCACAGGAATTACCCGATTTTTGCTATTTTTTTTTCAAAATGCTCTTGAAAGCTTTGATACCTTAATTTAAAAAAGAGTAGGGACCGGTCTGTGGGTCCTGCGGGAACCAAACAACCAGATGAATCAGCATATTTTTACTGATTGTCAGTGACTGAATTCTAGCTACAGAAATGAGTAGAATTGAACTGAGAATCAGTTTTATTTTCCTAATACAAATTTAGAGAGCACCGATTTCCGGGAAAAGCGAGTGCATAAGTCGCAAAATATACAGGCCAATAATTAGGGTTGACAATAGAAATGGGATTGTCCTGTCTATTTTTTCAGACTCCTTGAAAAGCGAGCAAAGGATCGGTCCTCGTGTAAACCGCATTATCCGCAAGAGAGCAAAAATCAACAAGCGTCGATACGGAGATTTTCTCCAAGGACGATTCGTTGGGAAAGCCTATTAGACGCGAACCAGTGCCGCAGGTCCTCCCGAATGCATCCTGAGGGAATTAAGCTCTCCAGCCTGGCGAATCGCAAAATCCACCAACAAAGAGAGACCAAGGAGAAATTTCCAAAATTACTGCCGTCCACCTGCTGAAAACATAAATCATCGCGCTAGGATGGTGGACCATTGCAGGTGCCTCAGCGTCTTCTATACTTCATTGGTCCTGTAGCTCTCTTTGCTCAATGCTCATCTATCATGCTCTCTCTTTTTTTTACGTTTACGATGTTTTCCTCTATTTTGAAATTTTACTGACCTGACGTAATATTGTAACTTTTACCTGAGAGCAATAAACATATTTTTTCAAGGTCTTTTCGTGATTTAGGTGCTGAAAATGAAGACGATATTGAATCAGTTCAAGGTGACTGATTGGGTGTCGATTTTTACTGATTTAATGAATGCAGATTCGACAAGTGACAAATCAGACAGAAATGACTGCTGAATTTTCAACTAATAAAAAAGAATTTTTTGAAAGAGGGGTTAAATTTTCAACAAAAGAGATGGATTTTCAACTAAAATTGAAGACAATTTTGAATCAGTCCAAGGTGACTGATTAGAAATCGATATTTACTGATTTAATAAATGCAGATTCGACGAGTGACAAATCAGAAAAAAGTGACTGCTGAATTTTCAACTGAAAAAGGTCCAATTTCAACCATAAATGAAATATTCGAATGTTCAATTTAAAGAATTAATTTTTAACAAATGAAGATGAATTTTTTTCCAAACTGGTTGAAATTTCAACAAAGGAGATGGATTTTCAACTAAAATGTAAGACGATATTGAATCAGTCGAAGGTGACTTTCAACTGAGTAGTTAGATTTTCAAATAAAAAGAAAAAGAAACATTTTTAAACTAGAAGATTTATTTTCTAACAAAGAGACGAATATTCTACAAAATATATGAAACTTCCACAACAAAAATGTGAATTTTAGATGAAACATAGTTCAATATAACCAAAAAGAGTAATTTTTGAAAAAAGAGGCAATCCGAAGAAAATTGTTAAATTTTTCCCCGGGTAAATGAATTTTTAACTAAACGGATAAATAATTTTAAAAAAATGAACAAAGAAGTTCAACTGTCAACCACGTAGTTACATTTGCAAACAATTAAAAAAAGGGATTTCTCGCTAAGATTAATTTTTTACACAAAAAAAAACGAATTTTCAACAAAATGTATAAATTTTTTTATAAAAAATGTTTGAATTTGAGATAAAGAATAGTTGAATTTAACACAGGAGTTCAATTTTTAATAGAAATTGACGAAATTTGTGAAGAAAATTGTTAAATTTTTAACCGTAGAGATGAATTTTTAACTAAACTGGCAAACAACTAAAAAAATTAACAAAGAAGTTAATTTTCCAGGCAATTAATGGAATTTTTGAACAAAACAAAGAAATAATATTTCGCCAATAAGAATACGAATTTTCAACGACCAGAATTTCTTGGTCGAAAATGAACTTTTCTTGTTGAAAATTCAATTGACTTTTCGAAAATTCGTCTTTTTGGCTTGAAAATTCGACTGTTTTTGGTAAAATTTTAATCTTTTTTGTTTCAAATTCAAACAATTGGTTGAAAATTGGTACTCATGGTTAGAAAATTAATCCCGTTTTTTTGAAAATTTATCTTTTTGGTAGAGGACTTCAAAAGTTGGTATAATATTTCACTTTTTTGGTCAAAAATACAATAACTTGTTTGAAAGTTAACAATTTTTACAATTAATTCTGTTTCATATTCACCTCTTTAGTTTAAAATGTAACTTTTTTTGTTGAAAATTCGTTTTCTTGTTTTGAAAATTATTTCATGCAAATAAAAATTTCACTATTTCATTTTTGACGAGAAATTTATCGTTTAAATATTAAAAATTCAACTAATTAGTAGACAATATATGTATTTTGTTGGAAATTCCTACTTATGGCTAGAAATTTAATTTTGTTTTTTGAAAATTCATCTTTTGGGTCGAGGATTCAAATACTTGGTTGAATATAATTTTTTTTTCAAAAATTCAATTACTTGCTTGAAAGTTGAAAACTTTTGTTAAAAATTCATTTTGTTTTACACTCGCCTTTTTGAGTGAGAATATAACTTTCTTGTCAAAAATTCGCTTTTTTAGGTCGTGAAAAATTAATTTTTTTATCCAAAAGTTTAACTGTTCTATTTTTGGTTAAAATTTTATGGTTTAGAAGTTGAAAATTTCACCATCTCATAGAAAATGTATTCATTTGGTTGAAAATTCGTCTTTATGCAAAGGGAATTCTTATAATAATTCTGTCATTGAATTTGAATTCATTGATTGATGAATTATTTATAATAATATATAGAAATTATAATAATACAATCTTTGGGAATAAAATGATTTTTTTCAATTTTTAAACATTTTAAAAAATAAGAAAATTTTGGTTATGAAGCAAAAATGTTTGAATGATTAAAAATTTAATGTCTTTTTTCATTCATCTTTTTGGTTGATGATTCGACTAATTTTTTGAATATTTTTCTTCTTTGGTTAAATTCAACCAGTTGAAAATTTCTTTTTCATTTTTGGTCGGAAATTCAACTCTTTAGTTAAAAATTTCTCCTTTTGGATTAACAAATCATCTTTTATTCTAATAAAGTCATCTTCCTTGGTTAAAAATTCACCACTCTTGATTGACAATGAACATTTTTGTTGAAAATTCAACTATCATCAAAAAAATTTTTCTTTTTGGGTATTTAAATTGAAAAATAGCCTTCGAAAATAATTTAAGATATAAAATGAAATTGTTTGGAATGCAATAAATAAAATTTGCCTTTGAATTCTAAATATTGATTATATTCTGAACAAAATGTCTGAGTTTAAAATTCGTCTGTATGGTTAAAAATTAATCTTGCTTGCTCAAAATTCATCTTCTTGTTTGAGGATTCGACTATTTGTTTAAATAGTCTTTTTTTTTGTTTTATGTCAGCTGCTTGTTGTTAGTTTTTTTAATGAAAATTAATTTTTAAACTGAAAATTTGACTATTTAACTATTTCGTTAAAAACCCTTTTGTTTGTTTAATTTAACTAGTTGACAATTCGTCTTTTGGTAAAAAAAAATTTTAGGGTAAAAAAGTCATCTTTGGTTGAAAGTGAACTTTTTCGTTGAAAATTCAACTGTCTTCTACAAAATTGAACTTTTTGCATTAAAAATTGAAATGTTTTTTTTTTCAATTTCAATCACTTGTATTTAAAATTCCGAAATTTGATTGAAAATGCATCTTTGTGTACTGAAAATGCATTTTTATAAAAATTCGTCCCTTTTCCTTGAAAGTTCAACTATTTGGTTGTTCAATTTGGTTAACAATTAATTTTTTGTTCCATCATCCATATCTCCTACTAAAAAATCTAATTTCGTTGAAAATTCAACTATTTTTTATATTTTTTTTATATGCCTCTTTTAGGAGAGTTTTGGTCTCTAAATTTAGATACCTGTTGAAGTTCGTAGCACTAATAACAATGTTTCCAGGAACAGTAGAACTTGTGTTCAAAATTCGAAAAAATCTGGTGCCCCTTTCTCACCAAAAAAGAAAATAATCCCGCATGTTTTCCAAAAGTATTATCCCAATAGCATTGTGTGTTGGATTCTATAAATTCGAGAAGAAAAGATTTTACCTGGATGTCAACACCAGGGTTTTATTCTCGGTTTTATTGTATCGTTTGATTTTGTGGCAAGAACTATATTTGACAAGAGAAAACCACCAGAAATAATAATCCAGAGCCCTTTGGTTGGAAAGTGAAAACAGGTATGTACTTAAGCACGGATTTGATAAAGCTTTACAAATCTAGGGTATAATAAGGAACCATTTTCTGTGGGAAGAGTAAAGACTTCATTTATCCTGGGGGTAAAAAAAACCATGAAAATCGTCAAGTTTACTTAGTATCAATAAATCTTTTATTAAAATAAAGGAAACGTGGTGGCCCAAACATTTTATTTTCAAAACCTTGTCTTTTCCCTGTGTTTTATCTGACTAATTTTTTATTTTCTCTGATTATTAATATTTAGGATCAGCATCTTTCAACATTATTAACATAGAATCGTTTATAAATTGATTAATTTTCAAGAAATTAGTCAAAATTTTAAACAAATTGAAAATATTCAACCGGCAAAGATGAAATCTAATCCAAACAGTCAAATTTTCAAACAGAAAGGATTCAACTTGAACCAAAAATAGTTGTACTTTCAATAGAATAATTCAGCTTCTTAAAAGACACTTGAATCTTCAACAAAAAATAATTTCCAATCCCAAAATACGATTTTTCGGTGAAAATTGACAAATCTTCAACAAAACAGTTGAATTTTCGACAAAAATATAACTTTTTAACTAAATACTTGAATTTTCAACAAAATATTTGAATTCTCATGAAATAGTTGAATGTCTAACCAGTACTTGGATTTACTACCTACGAAGATAGATTTTGCATTAAGAAGTCAAGTTTTCAAAGAAAAAAAAAATATATATGTATATTAAATTTCATGAAGTTTAATGAAAATCAGATGTATTTTTAAGCAAATAGTTAAATTTTTAAGTCTGAAATACGAATTTTTCAGAAGAGAGATTAATTTTCAACCAAAACCAGGGGAAAAATATCAGTGTTTTTTCCGCTATATATAAACTATATATAACTTTTTTATCTGAAAAGATTCAAACTTTCAACAAAATGAATGATTTTCGAAAGAAATAGTTTAATTTTCAACTGAAAAGATCGATTTTCAATTAAGAAACTATGAATTTTCAACTGAAATGATGAATTTTTAAACCAAAAAGAACAATTTAAAACAAAGATTTTTCAGTGAAGAAGGAAAAAAGTTGATGATATTGTCGATTTTTCAAGCCAAAGGACGAATTTTCTGTGAAACAGTTGAATCTTCAATCAGAAAATCTGAATTTTCAACAAGAAAGTTTATTTTCAACCAAACAGTTGCATTTTTAGAAAGATTAATTTTAAACTGAACGAAAAACGAATTTTCAACAAAATAGTTAAATTTTTGAACAAAGAGATAAACTTTATAGTAAAAAAAATGTTAACAAAGCAGTTCAATTTTTACTCAAGTAGTTCAATTTTCAATTAAAAACATCAATTTTCATCAAAATAGTTCAACTTTCAAAACCAAAGAGATGAATTTTTAACAAAGGAGGCTAATTTTCTACTTAAAAGAAGAATTTTCAACAAACTAGTTGATTTTTCAA
Organism: Andricus quercusramuli; assembly: GCA_932178445.1. Lineage (NCBI taxonomy): Eukaryota > Metazoa > Arthropoda > Insecta > Hymenoptera > Cynipidae > Andricus > Andricus quercusramuli. The sequence continues at coordinate 83,833 of CAKNXH010001098.1, forward strand.
ACAAATAGTACAATTTTTAACTAAGAAGATCAAATTTCAATCAAAAAGAGATAAATTTCGAACTAAAATAATGCATTTTTTAACCGAAAAGACAAATTTTCATCTAAAAAACATTCTTCAGCCAAGAAAAAAAAATTTTATTGAAATTTTTGAACTTTTAAACTAAAAGACAAATTTTTTGTAAACCGGTTGAATTTTCGACAAAAAATTAATTTTTAGCCCAATACTTGCATCTTTAACCACGAAAGAAAAAATTTCAAAACAAGACGATTATTCCTTCAACAAAAGAGACGAATTTTTAAATAAAAAATAATAATTTCCAAACAAAAATGGAAGAGTTGCTTTTTTAGTTTAACAAATTGATATCAAACCAAACAAAAAAAACAATTTTTAACCAAATATATAGTTCAATTTTCAAACAAAGAGATGAAACTTGGACGATAAAAATAATTTACTAAAAAATAAAATAAAGAAAATGAAAAAAATAAAATAATTTAATAACTATAGTTCAACCAAGTAGTTGCATTTTGATCTAAGGAAGATGGATTTACATCGAATAATGTAACAATAAATATTTAAACCAACAAAGATTTTTATTGTTAACCGAAAAATGTTAATTTAAACCAAAAAATACGAATTAAAATAAATAGTCAAATTTTAAACTAAAAAATATTTCAGTTTAATTTTCATCAACAAAAAGTCAATTTTCAACCAAATACTTGAATTTTCAACCCTTGAATTTTCAACAATTCCATGTGAATGCCAAAAAATGAGAAAATGAATGAAGATTTAAATAAAATTCGAGTGAATTTAAAGGAATATAAAAAATAAGAAGAATTCGATTTAATTTATAAAAGTTTGAGCGATTAAAAATATTTAATTAAAAATATACCACTGATTTCCTAAAAATGAATTGAATTTTGAAAAATGTAAGGGAATTCAAAACAATTTGATAAAATGCTTAAGAATTCAAGGTGCGCTTAAAAGACTTTAGGGCGAATTAAAAAAACTAAGAAAAAAATCCACTGAATTTAGCAGAATTGAGTTTATTGAGAAGAATTCAAATGAATTCAACGAAATTCAGAATAAGTTCCAGAGAATTAGAAAAAAATTAAAAAGAATTCAGGTTAGATTAATAAGAATTTAGAATCAATTCCGAACGAATTCAAATTAAAACAAAAAAATTATCCGAAATATTCCATTGAGTTCAATAGAATTGAAATGAATTTAGAGGAATTGAATAGACTTCAAGAGAATTCGATAAAATTCATACGAAATCCAGATAAATTGAAAATTATTCAATTACACAGCAAAGAATGTTTTTATAAAAAAAAGATTGAATACAGATTAATAGGAGTGAAGAGAATTAGTGGATAAAAATCTGAAAGAATTTGAAAAAATTCAGAGGAATTTAAGGTGAATTAAAAAGTTTTCCGGGTGAATTGAAGAAAAATTAATTATAAAAAGGTTCATTGAATCCAGTGAATTTGAAGGATATTCCAAAGAATTCAGTGTAAATTCAGAAGAATTAAAATGAGTAAAAAAATATATCCCACTGGCAAAAATTTAATCCATCAGATTGAGTAGAATTGAGTTAATTCAGAACAATTAATATGAATTCCGAAGAATTCAGTGAAAGATAAAAAAATCAAGAGAATTCCAATGAATTGAATTTTTTTATGAAGAATGCGGTGTGACTTCCAATTTCCAAATGAATTCAAGATGCGTTCGAAAAACTTGATGGAGAATTAAAAAAAAAAACTGCCAAAAATCAATTGAATTGACTAGAACTAAGTGAATTTAGAAGAATTCAAAAGAATTTGACAAAATTCAGGTCGAATACAATAGAATTCCGAGGAATTTCAAAGAATCCAGGATAACTTAATAAAAATGTAGAATGAATTCCAAATTAATTTAAATTATTCGAAAGAAAATATAGTTATTCCAAAATATTTATTTGGTTCTAATAATATTGAAGTGAATTCAGAAGAATTAAATGGAATTTAAGAGAATTAGACGAAATTCACACGAAATCAAGATAAATGAAAAATTATTCAATTGTATCGAACAGAATCTTAATATCCAAAATAATCGAATAAAAATGCAGAGGAATTCAAAATAATTTTGAAAATTTTCAGGGTGAATTGAAAAAAATAGCAAGAATCTAATCCTTGAGTTCAGAGGATTAAAAGAAAATTTCAAAGAATTAAGAGTAGGTCCAAAAAATTAAAAAAAGTTGGAAAAAATCAAAATTTTTCACTGATCTCAATAGATTGAAGTAAATTTAGATTAATTAAAGTGAATTCCATCAAATTTGGGTTGGATTCCGAAGAGTTCTACAAAATTCACAAGAATTTAGGATAAACTAAGGAGGATTTATAGAAATTTCCAAATTAATTCAAATGTATTCAATTTTGTAATCAAAAATATTTAATTGAATGGAATTAGTTAAATGAAATTGAAGTGGATTAAAAAGAATCAAATGGAATTCAAAATAATTCATTGAAATTCAGACGAAATTAATATATATTGAAAAAAATTTAAATGAATAGAACGAAATGTTAAAATGAGATAAGAAAAAAAATGAGTGAATAAGAATGCGCTATAATCCATAAAAATTTATGCTGAATTCTGGATGACTAGAAAATTCCGGAAAATGAAATTACGGACACTGTAAAAAGTAGAATTCCCGAATCGGGAAATTCCTGAATTGAAAAATTCCGGAATTTCGCGAATAATAAAAAGTTTATGAATATTATTTATTTATTAAAAGGACTGTAAAAATATTTCCAAAACAACAAATTATTTTCTATTCTCAAAGTTTTAAAAATTATTTGTTGAATTCGAAATGACAATAATTGATAGAATTTTCATCCAGAAATATTTTTTTTCAAATAAAACTATTGTTAATAATGTTTATGAAAAAATCTAATGTTTAAAATTGAGAATTTTATAATGCGAAAATTTTCTCCATCGGGAATTTCATTATTCGGCAATATTATGAACTGTTTGGAAATTTTCCAATTTGCTAATTTTATTATCCGGGAATTTTTTGATTCAGGAATTTTATTATTCCGGAATATTCCATTTGGGAAATGTTACATTGTCAGGAATTTTATTTTTCGGGATTTTTAAGTCGTCCCATTCCCGAAAAGTTTATAATATTAGCGAATTTGAAATTAGAAAATTGCCGAATTTCAATATTAGAAAATTTTCTTTTGCAAATATTACTTACATAATCAAAATAAAGTAATCAAATATTTTGTTGAAAAAAAAAATATTCTTAATGTTGGAAGTTTCTAATATTATTGTTTAAATTTAAAAGAACAACAATTGCAAGAAAATATATTTCTAGATGAAAATTTTTTCAATTATTGTTATTTTTCAATAAATACATGATATTTATAAAAGCAATTTTTCAGTTGTTCAAATTCTGGAATTTTATAATTCGGGAAATTTCTTCGGAAATTTTATTATTCGGGAATATTATTTTTCTTGATTTTTTAGTCGCCCCTTCAATTTTGAAGTCTTCAGGGTGAATGAAAAATGAAAACACACAAAATACGAATTGAATACAGTGGATTTAAAGGAGATTAAAATAAATTCAGGGCAAGTTCAAAAGTATTCAAAGGAATTCAATAATAGTTCCCGAGTAATAAAATTCCCGCCAGAAAATTGCCAAATTATGGAATATCCGAATTAGAACATTCCCGAATTTAATCAATTTAAAATGACCAAAAATTTTCATAAATTTCCGGAAATTTCTGGAAATCTATGGAAATTTAAAAAAATAAATTTTGGGTAATCCATGGTAAGTTACCATATTCACCTGTAAAATTACCATGAATGACCGGAAGTATTCATAAATTTCCGGAAATTTTTTTAAATGAATTTTGGGTAATCTATGGTATGTTACCATATTTACCTGTAAAATTACCATAAATTACCGCAATTTTTCACAAATTTCCGGAAATTCATGGAAATTTAAAAAAATTAATTTTGGGCAAGTTACCATATTTACCTGTAAAATTACCATCAATGACCGAAATTTTTCATACATTTCCGGAAATTTATGGAAATCTTTGAACATGAATTTTGGGTAATCTATGGTCAGTTACCATATTTAGTATTTACCTGTAAAATTAATATAATGATCGAAATTTTTTATAAATTTCCGGAAATTTATGGAAATTTTTAAAAATTAATTTTGGGTGAGTTATGGTAAGTTTCGATATTTACCTGTAAAATTACCATAAATTACGAAAAATTTTCATGTATTTCCGGAAATTTATGGAAATTAAAAAATTTATTTTGGGTAATTTATGTTGTCTTTTTGAAATTTACAATTAAATATTGTAATAATTAAAAAAAATGTTGCCTCATTTAAAATTTGTTTTAAACGTACTAAAACATGTTTTTTGGATTTATTCGAACTTTAAATTTCTTTAACTTGAACCAAAGAAACATCTTATTATTTTTTATTCATGAGAAACATTTTTTTCGTGGTGTTTATAACGTTCCAAAATCGCAAAAAAAGATATGAAATCCCAAAAATCCTAACTCACGACAAAATTTTTTTTCCGAAAAACCAAAATAAAAATAAGATAAGTTTTGAACAAAATAGTTCAATTGATCAATTAAGAACATCAGTTTTTAACCAAAAATCGAATAGTTATACATTTTCGTTTCGAAAAATTAATTTTCAATTGAAAAAACTGAATTTTCGCCCAAATGGTTGAATGTTGATACCTGAAAGAAGAATTTTCTACAATGCAGTTGATTTGTAACAGAAAAATATGAATTTTCAATTGAAAAGTTAATTTTCAACGAAAAATTAAAATTTTCAGTGAAAACCCCTTGTTTTTAACAAACAAAAAAAATATTTAACAGAAATTATGAATTTTTAACCGAAAAATGACGAAAGGACGAATTTTTTACAAATTATATACATTTTCAACCGAATATTTGAATTTTAAAAACAAAAAAGATCAATTTTGAACCAAAAATGGAATTGCTACATTTTCATTTGAAAAAACTAATTCTCAAATTAAAAAAAAAAAACAATTTTCTACAATATATTTGAATTTTTAACTCAAAAATATAAGCTTTCAATACAAAAAATATAATTTTCAATCAAACATTGCAATTTTCAGTTTAAAAAAATGAATTTTTAACAAAGTAGTTTGATTATCAACCCATAAGACAGCTTTTAAACAAAATAAATATATTTTCAACCAGATAGTTAAATTTTTTATCAACTTCTCACCAAAACATATAACGTTTGAACGAAATTTTAACTTGCAACAAAATAGTTGAATTTTCGACTAAAAAAGACCAATTTTCATACACAAATGGAATAGTTTAATTGTGAGTTTAAAAAAATGACTTTTCAACGAAAAAAAAAGTTTCAACAATAGTTAAATTTTCAAGTGAAGATTTGAAAAAATTAGAAATTGCTCAAGTTAGAACATTCAATATTGCAATTGATGAATTTGGAATATTCTATTTTTTAATTGAGTATTTAACTTTGTACATTTCAACTAAAATGTGCTCATCTTCTAATAATTGTTTGAAAAGTACTGTATATTTTGTAACTGTTCCAATTTTATATTGGATAATAACTTCTGTCTCCAGTTTTCACATTTTCAACTTGCTTTAAAATGTTTTACCTTCAAATTTTTTTAAAGAGTATTTATTTTTAATGGTCTGCACATGAAACGTGTAACTTATTTATTCATAAATAATTTATTTGAATGCTATAATTGATGTATTATTATTCAATTTTGGGTACAATTTCAAATATCGTATATTTGAAGAGAAAAGGGGCAAAGGGGAAGTTTTTTGAGAATAGGGGGAAAAAGGGGAATTTCAAGAAAAAAGGGAAAACTAAGAAAAAAGGGGAAGACTGTGCACCCTATCATCAGGGTGAAAAAAAAGAAAATTCAGAAAATATCTATTGCATGCAGTGAATTTAAAAGAAATTCCAAAAAATTCAGGGCAAGTTCAAAATTATTCAAAGGAATACAATAAAATTCGATAAAATCAAGAAAGACTTGTTTTCTCTGGTTTAGTTATAGTGACTTTGTCTTAGAAAATCTAACCGAAAGTGATTTAGGAAAAAAAATTGACTCAATAATAATAAATAAATAATATGTAAAAAAATAATAAATAAATGAAATTTTATGATTTTTCTTGTTTGCAAAAGTAACTAAGAAAAAGTCACAATTGAAAACAGTAACTAACGATAATGATAAGTAGTTCATTTCGAAAAGTAACTTACCCGGCATCACCGAATACGAACCGAAACCCGCCGCTGGATCTGAAAATAAAATCTCTTTGTTATTTCGGGATTAAATTCAACGATCTCAGTACGAGCACTTTTCATTGAGATTTATAAGTCACCTGAAAAAAATGTATGCATAAAAAAGGGAGGACAAATATATAACATACGAGGGACCCTATAACCTGGGTAGGGCCTAGGGCCTAGGGGTACTTGGATGCTCCCGTATTCCGCGAAGTCAGAGTCGGCTGTCGATATTACGATTAATTTGCTCGTAAATTTTTCGTTTCGGGGGGGCTTCGTGGAAATGGGTACGGAAGGTAATTTATATTTTTCGGGTCGGGTCCACACCTGGCATTCTCAGCGGCCTGAGCGCATACCTGGATCCAAAAGGCTCAGACTGCGTCGCGCCGCGCCACGCCGCGTCGCTACTTTCTTTTTTCTCTTTTTCTCTTTTTCCAGTTTTTTATCTCTCTCGCGCTCCCGAGAATGCACCGGAAATTGAGAGCATTCCCGGATGCACGCGAGAGCTGTCCTATAAATATTTTACGCAAATAACTGTACAAGTGTACACTATACATATATGTCAATACTGTGTTCAAATATTTGGGTTGCATCCTCACACTTAACGAACCTCATCACGAACAAAAAATGTTTTACATTTTTCTTTTATGGAGATATAAGTGATATTTTATGGTTTTATGTCTTCTAGATTTCAACATGTTTTTTTTAGTGTTACAGATAGTGTTCTAAACATTTCACATTCTCGGAGAAATTCTCACTTTTTGTGCTTTGAGAATTCAATGAGCATTATGAGCATTTTGAATTAGGATTTAAAAAATCGTATTTTTTATCTTTATTGATAATAATTACGTTATTCAAATTTCGCGGGAATATGTGTAGCTTCAAGTTGGAAAGGGCGCAAAATTCAAATGATGAAAGAAGTCAAAGTGATGAAAAACATATTATTTGCATTAAACAGTGCCTTATTCAATAATTTTTATGCGGAAAAAAATTCTAAGCAAAATGAATTAATTTTCATTTAAAAATGTAAATTTTCAAGTAAAACGGAACAGTTACATCGTCAGTTGGAAAAGTTGATTTTCAACTAAAAAGAAACGAATTTTCAAACGAAGAAATTATATTTTAATCACAATTATTAATTTTCTACCAAAAAAGACACATTATTAACGAAAAAAAAATGAATTTTCAACGAAACAGTTTTTTCTTTCATCAAAAGTGATGATTTTTGAACAAAAAATAGAAGAATACAATTTTCAGTTAAAACAAACAATTTTCAACAAGAAATAATCAATTTCTAGCAAAATAATTCAATTTTACACCCAAAAGATTCTTTTCTATTAAAAAAGATACAGTTTCAATAAAATATATGAATTTTCAACAAGTTTTCAGCAAAACTAATTAATTTTAATCCGAAAATTTAAATTTTCAAGTAAATTGGAACAGTTACATCGTCAGTTTAAAAAACTTAATTTTCAACTGGAAAGAAACGAATTTTCAACCAATGAAATTAATTTTTAATCACAATGATGAATTTTCAACCAAAAATCTGAATTTTTGACAAAATAGTGGAATTTTTTCACCCAAAATATGAATTTTCTATCAACAACAAAAACGAATTTTCAACTATATAGTTTTTTTTCAACCAAAAAATAAATTTCTAACAAAAAATAGAATAGTTAAATTTCTGCAAAACAGATAATTTTTTAACGAAAAGATTACATTTCTATCAAGAAAGGTACAATTTCCACAAAAAATGGAATAGTTAAAGTGAATTTTTAACTAAAATGATGAATCTTCAGAAAAAAATTTAATTTTCAATCAAATTCTTGAATGTCAATTAAACATATAAATTTTCTATCAAAAACAAAAATTTTCAGTTTTCAGTTAGTGGAATAAGTTTTCAAAACAAGAAAAAGAATTTTCAATAAAATAGGTAATTTTTCAACCAAAGAAATAAATTTCCAACCAAAAAGATAAAGTTTTAAACTTTTAACTAATGAGAGAACTCTTCAACCAAAAAAAGATGGATTTTTAACAAGGATTTGAATTTTCACCTTAAAGAAATAAATTTTCAAATAAAAATAAAATAGTTAAATTTTCAGCAAAAAAAAAAAAGAATTTACGATAAAATTAAAATTTCAACGATAGAGTATAATATTCAACTGGGAACGATAAATTTCGATCAAAAAAGATAAATTTTAATCAAAAAGTGGAAAAATTACATTTTTCGTTAGAAAAATTAATTCCAAATGAGAAAAAACTAATTTTCAACTAAAAA
>CAKNXH010001098.1:101975-120139 GCA_932178445.1 Andricus quercusramuli
ATTTTTTCAGATGAAAATTCATTAACTTTGTTGAAAATGAGTCTTTCTTGGTAGAAAATTAATCTTTCGGGTTGAAAATTCAAATATTTGGTTAAAAATTCGTATTATTGGTTAAAGCTAGTCGAAGAATCCTCATTTCAGTTGAAAATTCATTTCTTTGGTTGCAAATTTATTTTCTTGACTTGAAAACACAACTAAAAAGTATTTTAAATATGTTTAGAAAAATAATTTATTTTGCATTAACATTAATAATCTTCTAGGAAGAATTTAGAAATTGGGATATCCTTTTCTTGACAGGTTCATGTCTCGCAACCGCATAGCACAGTCGTTACAAATATAGAAATGCCTATTGACATTTCAGCTTTTTAAAATATATTTTTACTTTTGAGAATGGATCCTGCTCTACCGATAACCTTCTGACCCTCGTTTATGCGCCCCCATCTTCCCGTCACTAGTGAATAGGCTACCTAGATATATGTACTTATTGAATCATTCTAATCTCTCCTCATTTAGGACAATGTTGCACATTGTTTCCTCACCTTTTCCTTCAAACACTATGATTTTGGTTTTATTCACGTTAATTTTGAGGTACATTTTCTTCATGCTCGTATTCATCTGCGAAAGCTAACCCACGTACCTTCACTGTTTCGAGATCTACACCTTCTTCATCGAAGAGGGCCATTCTTAGACACTTGTCCATAACTGTTCAATGCGAATATGTTTTCTATCACTTTGACTTTTTTTATCATTTAAATTTAGCACCCTTTCCGATTTTAAACGATGAATTTTCCCGCGAAATTCAAATAATGTAATTATTTATAATGAAAGTAGGAAATACGATTTTTTGAATCCTAATTCAAAATGCTCATTATTGCTCATTGAATTATGAAAACACATAAAGGTCGAGCATATTCTTGAGCATATTCTCATGCTCGTGAGAACTTCTCCGAGCACTTGAACTCTTTAGAACACTAGATGGGAGTAAATGATAATTCGGATCAGAAAGATATGTAAATGGGGTCAAGATGATGAAGATCTTCGGAAAACAAATTAAAAGATGAGGTAGATTAAAAAATGGTGAATTAAGTCAATTGTTTTTCATTTATTTGACCATAGTCCATTCAGGTGAATGTGCGTTCACTTCAATGGAACAATCACCAAAAAACGAAAATAGGAAACACGAGACGAATTTCTCTATATTTTTTATACAATTATCTAATTATTTTCATTTGATTATATATTGTAAGATACAATTAATAAAAATTTCGATAGGAAAGGGATGTCAATGCTGCAAAGAGGATGAAAGCTGGAAAGCAAATTGAATCATGTTTTCGCTCTGAGGTAGTCCAAGAAAAGATTTATAGTTCCTAACAGTAATTCGTGGATGATCTCTAATTAGGTAGATACATGAGATAATATGAGGACATTTTTTTTCTGTATTAAAATTTATGGGACAAAATAAAAATTCAAATGAGAAAGAGATGTGAATGGGGAAAAGGGGATGAAGAAGAAATCAGAATTCCATCCGAACTCAACCCTTTCTGGCTTGAGTTCAGTGCTATTATTATGGTATTCCCTCCTCATATGGTTCCGGCATTATCTGTTCATCGGTTGTCCCTTCCCATCCCAACTCTCATTCCTCCTATCGGTACGAAACACGAATCAAGATGGACAAATAAGGTGCACCCTCTATCAAAATATACATCGCAGAGAACTCAGATTCTTCGTGTCCGAAAGGGGTCTGAAGTGCCACTCGAAATACCGCGTCCCGGAATTAGGATCACTTTCCCATGGACCCATAGAAAAAAGTAGGATCCTCTCTTTCCTAACTGGAACGAACATATCCATTTTTTTATATACTCATTAAAAATAGTTTGGTGATTGTTTACTTGGCACGTCTAGCTTGAACCAACTTTCACTCAAAAAGTGTTCGCCCCATTCCGGGGTTTTGCTGATTATTCTTTTCTGGGGACACTTTTCGAATATTTTGAGCTGGTGATGTGCAAAATTGTTAGGTGGCTTCCAGAAAAAGATTGCAGGTGTTCAAGGACAAGCGATATGTTGATTTAGGGGGGGGGGGGGGGGGGTCGAGACATTTTTTTAAGATTTGTTACGGTAGGGGAGAGGGGATCCTTCACTCATGTAAGTAATTTTTGCAAATTCGCAAGAAATTTTATTATTTGGTTGAAAATTTGACAATCTTTGTTGAAAGACAACATTTTTTTTGCAAATTCAACTGTTTTGTTGAAAATTCATCTTTTTGGGTTGAAAATTCAACTTTACCCGTGTAAAATTAACCTTTCGTTTGAAATTCATATTTTGTTGCTGAAAAGTCAACTGAAATCTTTCTTGGATGAAGAATATTTTTTTCTGAAAATTTGTTTTTTTTTTGTAAAAAAAATCTTTTTTAGTGAAAACGTTGCATCTTTTATTGAGAAAAATTCAACTGTTTTGTTGAAAATTCAACTATTTCCTAGATTTACTTTTTGTTTGAAATTTGCATTTTTCTGTAGAAAAGTCTACAGAAATCCTTCTGGATGGAAATTCAACTTTCTTTTTTGAAAATTTGTCTTTTTGATTTAAAAATTAACTTGTTTTAGTAGAATTTTCATTTTTCTCGGACAATGCAACTGTTTGGTTGACAATTGAACAACCTTGTTAAAAAGTCATACTTTTTGGTTGAAAATTCGACTATTCAGCAGAAAATCAACTTATATAGCTTACAATTCATATTTTGGTATTGGAAAGTGAACTGGAATCTTCTTTGGATGAAAATTTAACTATTTTTTTGAATTTTTTTTTATTCATCTGTTTTCAAAGAAATAGTTCAGCTTTCTTGAATGAAAATGCAACTGTTCGGTTTAAAATTCAACACTTTTTTGAAAATTTGTTTTTCTGATTTCAAAATTTACTTACTTTAGCAGAAATTCCATCTTTTTTGGATAAAAATGCAACTGTTTGTTTTAAACTATTTTGATGAAAATTGAACTATTTTGTGGGAAATTTACTTTTTGGTTAAATCTAATATTTTGCTGTTGGAAACAGAAATGAAATCTTTTCTGGATGAAAATTAAACTATTTTTTTTTTTTCAAATTAAAAATTCATCTGTTTTAAGAGAAACTTCATATTTCTTGGATGAAAATACAACTGTTTGAATGACAATAAAATATTTTGTTAAATCGGCATCCTTTTGGTTGAAAATACTACATTTTTGTTGAAAATTCAACTATTTCGTAAAAAATTTACTTTTGCTTTAAGAATTAATATTTTGGTGTTGAAAAATGAACTGGAAGCTTTTCTGAATGAAAGTTCAACTTTGAAAAAAATTCGCCCTTTTTTTATTAAAAATTCATCTGTTTTAGTACATATTTCATCTTTCTTGAATAAAAATGCAACTGTTTGAATGAAAATTCAACTTTTTTCGAAAATTTTTTTTCTAATTTTAAAATTCACCTGCTTTAGCAGAAATGACATATTTTCTGGATAACAATGCAACTGGTTGGTTCAAAATTCAACAATTTTGTTGTAAAGTTATACTTTTTGGCTGAAAATTCTGTTTTGTTGAAAATTTAACTATTTTGTAGAAAATTTACTTTTTGGTTAAATTTAAAATTTTGGCGTTGGAAAAAGAACTGAAATCTTTTCTAAATGAAAATTAAACTATTTTTTCAAAAATTTGTTATTTTTCGAAATAAAAATTCATCTATTATAAAAGAAATTTCATCTTTCTTGAATAAAAATGCAACTCTTTGATTGAGAATAAAACTATTTTGTTTAGAAGTCATAATTTTGGTTGAAAATTCGAGTGTTTTGTCAAAAATTTAACTACTTCGTAGAAAATTTACTTTTTGTTTAAATTTCATATTTTGGCGTTGAAAACGAACTGGAAGCTTTTCTGGATTAAAGTTCAACTTTAAAAAAAATGTGCCCTTTTTTATTAAAAATTCATACGTTTCAGCACAAAATTTCATCTTTCTTGTATCAAAATTTAACTATTTGTTAAAAAATTAAACTATTTCGTTAAAAATTCAACCTTTTGGTTGAAAAATTCATCTTTTTGGTCGAAAAATTCAATTTTATTCGTAGGAACTTATTCTTTGTTGGAAAATTTATATTTTGATCATGAAAGTAAACTGGAATCTTTTCTGGATGAAAATTCAACTATTTTTCAAAATTTGGTTTATTTTTGAATAGAAATTCATCTGTTTGAAAAGAAATGTCATCCTTTTGAATAAAAAATTCAATTCTGTTCGTACAAAATTATTTTTTCTTAAGAAATTCATAATTTGATCTTGAAAAGTCAACTAGAATCTTTTCTGGATGGAAATTCAACTATTTTCTTAGAATTTGTTTTCTTTTCGAATAAAAATTCATTGGTTTCAAGAGAAATTTAATCCTTTTTTCTGATAAAAATGGAACTATTGGGTAGAGAATTCAACAATTTTGTTAAAAAGTCATCATTTTTGGGTAAAAATTCGTATTTTTGGATTGAAAATTCAATTTTGTTCGTAGAAACTTATTTCTTGGTTAAAAATTCACATTTGGATCGTAAAAAGTCAACTAAAATCTTTTTTGACAGAAAATTCAACTATTTTTTAAATTTATTATTTTGATTTGTAATTCATCCGCTTTGGTAGAAATTTCTTTTTCTGAAGAAAATGCAACTTTCTGGTTGAAAATGATTCTTTCTTTGCTTGAATACTCAACTAATTTATTTGAAAGATTTGGTTGGATCAATTTGTTAAGAAATCATTTTTTTTTCTTGAAGAGTTATATTTTTAGTTGAAAATTCATCTCTTTAGTTGAGAGTCTAACTATTTTGTTCAAAATTCAACTGTTTCGGTAGAATTTAAACTACATTTGGAAAAATTTATTCTTTCGATTGAAGATTTATGTTTTTGGTTAAGAATTTAACTGTTTAGTGGAAAAGTATTTTTTTTTTTTTTTTGGTTCAATGGTTTGGTAAAATTTTCTTTCTCTAGTGGAATATCTTCATTTGTTGAAAATTCGTCTTTTCGGTTTAAAAACACTTTTTTTGGTAAAATTCCATGTTTTTTTATTGAAATATTGAACTATAACACTTTTTATTGGTAATTTATATATTTAGGTTGAAAATTCATTAAATTTATTGAAAATTCAAGTATCTTGTTAAAAAGCCATCTCTTATAGCAGAAAAGACATTTTGTTGCTTAAAATAAATTAATAAATTTGGAAAATAGAAATAATTATTTACAGTTTGTTACAGAAGGGTGGGGGGGGGGGTCTCAGAGAGGGACTATAATCCATTACCTAATTTAAGTGCGGCTCCTTAGGGAGCTAAGTAGAAGCATTGCTCTTGATTTGTGTGCTCCACTCTAATCACCATGAATTTTTTCATATTATAGTAAATTTTTCCATAGAAAAAGTCACGACAGAAACAGATGGCGCGAGAACAAAAAAATCGAGATACTATTCTGCAATAAAAGGGGTAAACGGTCTCAGCGTCACTGGATAAATTGCATATTTTGATTCATGGGGATTATTGGGGACAATTGAAGGGAAAATATACCGCAATGACATAAAGATCGGGATAAAAACCCCATCAGCGTTAAAAGCCTTTCCTTTATTTGTCGTTTTTTCACCTAATTTCATTTATCAAAGTGAAAAAGTGTGCACACAAAAAAAGTAGAAAAACGGAAAGTATCTCTCTTTATTTCCAAACAATCATTTTCCTGAAGAAGTGAGCTAAAAAAATAGAGGATAGAGATCCGATCTGTTGGACCAATTTACTGCGAACTGAGTTTGGTCCCTAACGGAAAAAAAGATAGAGAAAGAGAGAGAAACAGAGATTAAAGGAGATGAAGAAGGACCGAATTTCAGTGCCAAGATGGGGGAGTTGAGGGGGTTTTTTGGTCCAGGAACCATTCAAGCGCGAGAGTAAGTAGAGATTTCCGGAGGCTGTGGCACCCCCGCCGCGGGGGTGTCTTCTTACCTGGTCCTGGTACCCCGGATGATTCTCTCCAAGACCTTACCTATGGGAAAATCTACATTGAGTCGATGGCGAATGAATGGAACCGAGCGGCGGAATCTTTTGTGCACATTCCTTCTTTTTAGTACCGCGCTCGTACCAAACTACCAGCCTTCCAACTTTGAACATGGGACATCCTCCCATGCACCAACACCATAGAAGGTCAACCACTGCCAACCGAAAATATACTCTACCTGTCCATCTACTTTTACTACGAAATAAACTAAATCTCCCCCACAACCCCATTCGCACCACCACGCCTACATTTTTTTCTCACTCTCATTTTTCGCTCTCGCTCTGATTTCTTGCTCTCCTTCCCATGCCTTCATACGCCTTGTATATAAAGCGGACTTAACAGCCCGAAATAACATGGGAAATGGAGTGATTTTTCACGAAAATAGGGGAATGAACTCTTTAAAATTAGTTTAATCAGTTTAATGCATAGTAGAGTAGAACAGGGCGAGGCAGCCAGCAGTATTTTGAAGTGTAGAGCACTTGTTCGAAATGATATCAAATTCTGTGTGGTTTCATTAGAAAGCTTGACTTTTTGGCTACAAAATTGTCCTGTGGCATTTTGACGTAACTTGCACATTACAGTTTCTACAACCGTTTTCCAGAGACGCTATGTTGTTGCTCAACTGCAAAACCGCGGGGCGAGGCAGCCAACCATATAATACACAGACCACAGACGTATGATAATGTATACGTGCTTCATTAAGTTCATGATGATATGTGATGATAAAAAACAAAGTTAAATGTCTTCTCTGACATTTAATGGAACTTGAAAGAAAAACCGAAAAGAAATTGAGAAAAATCGAAAAAATTGATATTTCATCTTCGTTGCTGCTGTCCGAGGTTCCATAAGGAGTTTACGCCTTCTTCAGGCGGCCTCGTCGAGAACCGCAACGAGCAATTCACTTTTTAGCCTTTTTAGCATAATCGGCCGTTTGTTGGCTACCTCGCCCCACACGTGCTTTTTTCCAAAAAAAATGCACACCAAAGAAGTATTTTGAATATGGAAAAACGAATCATTCCATCGTGTTAAGCACAACATTCTACTGCGGAAAATACTCACTTAAATTTTTTCACACAACCTATACAAGTAGAGCGGACTAATCTAAACGACCTTACATTAAGAAGGGGCACGATTTCAATTAACGCTGTGGGAATAAGAAGGAATTGCTGCCTTGCCCCACTGGCTGCCTCGCCCCACTGGTTGCCTCGCCCCACTGGCTACCTCGCCCTGTTCTACTATATGGGGTGATTCATTTTACAAGGCATAAGAATAATGATTGAATCTTATCACAAAGAGTAGATTAACTTGTACCTTTTTCATAAACAAATTTTTAACATTAAAAAGTCATAATCTAATATAATTTAATTCTCCCCTATTTTGATTTCGTTTTTTGAATTTATTTTTTGTTGTTTTTATTAAAAATGTGTTTTGAAAATTTGTATTGAATGATGTACAATGATGACAATTTGAAAGGGATCATTATACATGTATACCAATTCAATTAGTGCATTTTTATGATATGTAGAAAATGAGAGCAACAAAAAATCAATGAAAGAGAAATCCAATTTTGGAAAAAAAAAATTCACGACCAGAAAAGATCATTTTTTACCAAAAGAAATGAATTTTCAACGAAAGAGAAGAATAGTCAGGAAAATAATAGACTTATAAACCTAAAAAGATGAATTTTCAAAAAATGTTTATTCCAAAACAAGAAAGATAGTTTTTGAACAATTAGAAATTCTCAAACAAGAACTTTTCTACCAAATAAGGTGAACTTTCATTATGAAAAGACCCATTTTCAATTTAAAAGAACAAATTTTCAATGAAACAAAAAAGATGAATTTTCAATAAAGAAGGTTTTAATTTCAAATGAGAAACTTTTAAATTTTACACAGAAAAGCAAAACAAAAATAAGGTAATTCAAGAAAAAAACCGATTTTTCATAAAAATACATGGTTCCAACCAAAATTTTTAGTTTTTCATTAAAAAAGATCAATTTTCAACTTCAAATATCAGTTTTCGATCAAAAATGAAATCGTTTAATTTTCAGTTAAACATATTAATTTACATTGAAAAAGTTTATTTCCAACCAAATAGTTGAATTTTTGACTAAAAACGATTAACTTTCAACTAAAAATGGAATAGTAGTCGAAAAAGAATTTTTTTTAACAAAATAGTTGAATTTACAACAAAATTATTCTATTTTTAAAAACAACAAAAATTAATGTTCTTTAACTCCAAACAAGAAGATTAATATTTGATGAAAAATTGATTAATTGCGTTTTCAACTAAAAGCGATGATTTTTTAGAAAAAAATGGAATAGATAATAGATAATTTAAAAAAATGTACTGTCAAGAAAAAATAGTTGTTTTTTCTAGCTGGGTTATACCAATCCAGTTCGCATTTAAGTGAAAAAACGAAAAAAAGGGGAAATTTCTTAAAACGAGGAGGAAAAAGAGGAAATTCTTAAAAAGGGGAGAAAATAGAGAAATACTTTAAGAGAAGGGGAAAGATAGGGGAATGGGGAAAAGAGTGTTATGCTTTATATGACTGAAAACAGAAGAAAAAAGAGAAATACTTCAAGGAAAGAGGGAACAGAAAGAGATAGGGGAAACCGTTTGAAGTTTGATATAAGTGAAAACAGAAAAAATAATGAAAATTCTTAAGTAAGGGGAAAATGAGGATTATAGGGAAAACAGTGTGAAGTTTGATAGAAGTGACGATAGGGAAAAATAGATAAATACTTCAAGAAAAGAGGAAAAATAAGGGAATAGGGGAAAGAGTGTGAAGTCTGTTATGAGCGAGAATAGAAGAAAAAAGAGAAATACAATAAGAAAAGGGGAAAAAGAGCAGAAAAGGGGAAACTGTGTGAAGTCTGATATAATTGAAAACTGGAGATACTAGAGAAATACTTTGAGAAAAGGAGAAAAATAGGGGAATAGGGAAAAGAGTGTTAAGTCTGATATGATTGAGAACAGAAGAAACAAGAAAAATGCTTCAAGAAAAGGAGAAAAAGAGAGGAATAGGGGAAACTGTGTGAAGTCTGATATATGTGAAAACTAGGAATAATAGAGAAATACTTTGAGAGAAGGGGAAAAATAAGGAAATAGGGAAAAAAGTGTAAAGTCTGATATGACTGAGAACTAAAGAAAAAAGAGAAATGCTCTAAGAAAAGGAGAAAAAGAGAGGAATAGGAAAAACTGTGTGGAATGTGTAAGAGAGGGGTAGAGGGGAAAGAGTGCAAAGTCTGATATAAGTAAGAGCAGGAGAAAAATAGGAATTCTTCTTAAAAGAGGGGGGAGTGGAATAGGGGATAGATAATGAAGACTAATATTGATGAGAACAGAGGAAAAAAGTAAATACTTGAAGAAAAGGGAAAAAAGGGGGATAGAGGAAAGTCTGTGAAGTCTGATATAAGTCAGACCAGGAGAAAGAAGAAGAATTCTTGAAAAAAAGGGACAAAGAGGATAATAGGCGAAAAAGCGTGAAGTCTGATATAAGTGTTAATAGAAGAAAAAAAGGAATTCTTTTAAAAGAGGGGAAAAAGAGGGGAATAGGCTGAAAAAGTGTGAAGTTTGATATAAAAGAGAACAGGAAAAAGAAGAGCAATTATTTAACAAAAGGGGAAAAGAGGAAAATAGGAGACAGAGCGTGAAGTCTGATATAAGTGAGAACAGGAGAAAAAAGGACTTTCTGGAAGAAGGGGGAAAAAGGAATAGTGTGTAAATTTCGATACAAGTGAATACAGGAGAAAAAGATTAATTCTTTCAGAAAAGGGGGAAAGATGGGAATAACGGAAAGTGTGTAAAGTCTGATATGAGGGAGAACAGAAGAAAAAAGAGAAATACTTTAACAAAAGAAGAAAAAGAGAAGAATAGGGAAAACTGTGTGAAGTCTGAAATAAGTGAAAACAGGAGAAATAAGAGAAATTCTTGAAAAAGTGGAAAATGAGGGTAATAGGAGAAAAAGTGCAAAGTCTGATATGAGTGAGAACAGGAGGAAAATAGGAATTCTTTTCAAAAAGGGGGGAGGCGAGAGGGGAATAGAGGAAAGAGTGAGAGGTCAGATAATAATGAGAACAGGGGAAAAAAGTAAATACTTAAAAAAGGGGAAAAAGAGGGGGACAGGGGAAAGTGTGCGGAGTCTAGAGTAAGTGAGAAAAGGAGAAAAAAAGACTTTAAGAAAATGGGAGAAACAGAAGGATAGGGGAAAAGTGTGAATTTTGATACAAGTAGAAACAGGAGAAAAAGAGAAATTTTTTTATAAAAGGGGGGAAGATAGATATAGCGGAAAGAGTGAAAAGTCTGATACAAGTGAAAATAGGAGGAAAAAGTTCAATTATTTGAAAAAGGGGAAGAAGAGGGAAATATGGAAAAGAGTCTCAAGTCTGATATAAGTGAGAAAAGGAGGAAAAGTAACATTATTTTTTTTCTAAGAGGGGAAAGAGGGAATTAGAAGAAAGAATGTAAAGTCTGCTATAAATGATAACAAAGAAAAAAGAGAAATTCTTTTTCAAAAAACAGGAGAAGAAGGGATTAAAGGAGAGAGTGTGAATAAGTCTGATACAAGTGAGAACAGTTGGAAAAAGAGACATCCTTTTGAAAAGGGGGGAAAGAAGGGGATAGCGGAAAAAGTGTTAAGTCTGATATAAGTGAGAACAAAAGAAAAAAGAGGAATTATTTTTAAAATAAGACAAAGAGGATAATAGGGGAAAGAGTGCGAAGTCTGTCATAAGTGAGAACAGAAAAAAAAGGAATTCTTTCATAAGAGGGGAAAAAAGGGGGATAGGCGAAAAAAATGTGGAGTCTGATATAAAAGAGAACAAGAGAAAAAAAGAGTAATTCTTGAAGAAAAGGGGAAAAGAGGAGAACAGGAGACAGTGTGTGAAGTCTGATATAAGTGCGAATAGGAGAAAGAAGATAAATCTTCCGAAAGTGCGGGGAGAGGGGAGAGAGGAATAGGAAAAAGAGTGTGAAGTCTGATATAAGTAAAAACATGATAACAAAAAAAAAAAAAAATTTTTAAGGGGAAAATAGGGGAATAGGCCAAAAGAGTGTGGAGTCTGATATAAATGAAAACAGGAAAAATAAGAGAAATTCTTAAAAGAGGGAAAAATGAGTGTAATAGGGGAAATAGTGCAAGGTCTGATATAAGTGAGAACAGATGAAAAAAAGAGCAGTTCTTCAACAAAAGGGGAAAAGAGGGGAATATGGGACAGAGTGTGAGGGGATTAGGGGAAAACGTGTGAAGTCTGATATAAGTGAGAACAGGAGGAGAGAGATACATTTTTTTAATTGGGGAAGGGGGAAAAGAGGAATAGGGGAAAGAATGAGAAGTCTGATATAAGTGGAACAAAAGAAAAAAAAATCTTTTTCAAAATGGGGAAAAGGGGAATAGGGGAAAGAGTGTAAAGTCTGATGTAAATGATAACTTGGAAACCAAAAAAATTCTTTAGAAAAGGAAAAAAAGAGGGAAATAGGCCGAAAGAGTGTGGAGTCTGATAGAAGTGAGAGCAGAAGAAAAAAGAGGGATTCTTTTCAAAAAAAGGACGAAGGGGATAATAGGGGGAAGAGTGCGAAGTCTAATATAAGTAAGAACAGAAGAAGAAAAGAGTAATTCTTTAACAAGAGGGGAAAAGAGGGGAATATGGGACTGAAAGTGAAGTCTGATATAAGTGAGAACAGGAGAAAAAAGAGGATTTTTTTGAAGAGGAAAAGAGGGGATTAGGGGGGAAACTGTGAAGTCCCATATAAGTGAAAACAGGAGAAAAAAGATACATTTCTTCAAAGTGGGGAATAGGGGAAAGAATGAGAAGTCTGATATAAGTGAGAACAGAAGAGAAATTCTTTTTTGAAGAGGGGAAATAGGGGAATAGGGGGAAGGGAGTGAAGTCTGATATATGTGAGAACATGAGAACAAGAAAAAATTCTTCAAAAAAAGGGGAAGAAGAGGGAAATAGGGGAAAGAGTGTGAATTCTGATATAAGTATTGAGTTTGGAGAGTTCAGCATCAGGTGGTACAGATTCGAGTTGAGGGACAGGTACGAACCCTCTTAGATTGTAGATTTTAAGCGGAAGGAATAAGATAGATGATGACATTTCTCACGGCAGTTTCCAGTTTTCTACTTTTCTCAGTTCCCGAAATTTTAAATCCGGCTTGGGAGTGAGAGAGGGTGATGAATTCAGTTTTACGTGGAAGGATGCCGGAAATTGTCATGTTTGACACTCTGGACTTCTAGACCACCTGGGAAAAGGCATTTTGAAATCTCTTGGGATGTGATTAAGATCTCTTAATTATAATTTACGAGACCTTTCTTGGTATCATTCGAAAGTTTGCTAGGGTCATCACAAACACTGTTAGTACTTATTTGTTTAATGTAAGAAGATGGCTTAGGATAATTTAATTTCAAAATTTCAGCTTGAAGATTTAAATCTTCAACTTGTCAGGATTTAAACTTTAAAGCTTCAAAGTTTAAAAGTAAGGTGAATTTAAAGCTTGGTTTCAATCTGTAAACCCATTTAAAGGATGTCTCAAGAGCAAAATTTGGGATCTCAAACCGTTGATTTTGATTTTAATTGCAACAAAGTAATTTAATTTTTAACCAAAAAAGATTAATTATTAACTGAAAATCGAATAGTAACATTTTCAAATATAAATCGAATAGTAGAATTTTCAGTTCAGAGATGAATTCTCAACTGAACTGATAAATCATCAACAACAACAAAAATATTGTTGACAAAAGAGTTCAACTATTAACCAAAAAGATAAAATTTTAAACAAGAAGATGAATTTCCAACGAAGATGATTAATTTGCTACCAAAAAGTCGAATTTTCACGAAAATAAATAATTTTCCAGCGAAATAGTTAAACTGTCGTAGAAAAAAGGTAAATCATCAACTAATTAATTGAACTTTCAACTATAAGAAATTCTTCAGTGAAGAAAGAAAAAAAATTCAACCAAATTGTTAAATGTTTAAGCGAGGAAGGAAGATTTTCTATAAAAAGGTTAAAGTTTTAACCAAAAAAATGAATTTTCACCATAAAAGATGAATTTTCCTTCAAGAAAAAGAATTTGCTACCAAAAGGACGAAATGTCAACAAAATAAATATATTTTTAACTAAATAGTTGAATCTTCATCAAAAAAGGATAAATCTTCAAATGGTTAAATTTCCAACTAAAAAAGATTCTCCAGTCAGAATAAGAAATTTTTTAAACAAAATTGTTGGAAATTCAAGCCAGAAAGGAGGAATTTTTATTAAAAAGTTTAATTTTTAACCTAAGAATATTAATTTTCAACAAAAAAGATAATTCTTAATTTAATAGTTGAATTTTTTACCAAAATAGATCAATTTTAACCAAGAAGAATTACTTTTATCATAAACGATAAGTTCCTAACCAAAAATATAAAAGTAGACTTTCCAACCAAAAAGAATTTTTTACAAGCAAAAAAAGTTGGGTTTCTAACCAAACTGCTGAATTTTCAACAAAATAAACCAATATTCAAACAAGTAATACAATTTCGAATAAAAAAACAGCGAATTCTTGAACAAAAATATAAAGATTATTTTGTTGGAGATTAATTTTTTGAGTTAGAAAGTCCTACTTATTTTAGTTAAAAATTTTATTTTCTACCATAAAAGCGAATTTTCATCAAAATATTTAAATTGTCAACCACAAAGATGAATTTTTAACTCGAGTGATGAATCTTCAATTGAAAAAAAGTGATTCTCAACAAAAAAGTTCAACTTTCAACAAAGTAGTTGAATTTTTAATCAGGAAGATTAATTTTAAACTAAGAAGAATAATTTCCTATGAAAAGGACAAATTTTCATTAAAAGAAATGAATTTTTAACCACAAAGTTGAATTTTCAACTAAAGTAGGTAAAGTTTCAAATTAATCATTGAGTTAATAAAACGAATCATAAAAACCAAAAAATCAGAGTTTAAAATTATAGTACATTTTCAACCAATTGGTTGAATTTTCCGAAAAAAAGTTCATTTTCAACTGAATAGTTGAATTTTCTACCAAAATAGTTGAATTGGCAACATTAAAATTGAATTTTCAGTTGAATAATAAAATTTTTAACTAAAAATATAAAAGCAGACTTTTCAACCAAAAAATATTTCTTAAAATCAAAAATAGTTGGCTTTTTAACAATAAAGATTAATTTTTGACTAAAATGATGAATCCTAAATTAGGGAAAATTAAATTTTTAGTTAAAAAAATTAATTTTCTTCCGAAAAAAAATTTTCGACCAAATAGTTGAATTTTCAAACAAGAAGATGATTTTTCGTATAAAATGATGAATATTTAATAAAAAAAATTGATTTTCAACAAAAAACCGTAATTTTCAAATGAGCAGAAAATTTTTCTACAAAGAAGTCGAATTTTTAACAAAATATATGAATCTTCAACCACATATTTGAATTTTAAATTAGACCAGTAAACAACTTTTCAACCAAAAAGTTAACTTTTCAACTAAATAGTTGAATTTTCAACAATAAAGTTAATTTTTTACCAAAACAGTTGAATTTTGAACCAAGAAGAATAAATTTTTAACAAAATTGTTGAATTCGTGACAATATATTTGAATTTTTAACCAAAAACCTAAATTTTTCAACTAAAATGATGAATCTTCAATCAAAAAAATTAATTTCTAACTAAAAAGTTCAACTTCCAGCCAAGTAGATGAATTTCCAACAGAAAAGATTTATTTTCAACTAAGGAGAATAATTTTCTCCGAAAAAGACTAACGTTCAGCAAAATATATGAATTTTTAACTGAAAAATATGAATCTTCAACACCAAAAGACGAGATTTCAACAAAATATTTAAATTTCCAACCAAATTGTTCAATTTGAAAATAAGAAATTATTTTTTTAAATTATTATAGAATTTTTGTAAAGAAAATTATATATTTTTGATCAAATAATACATTTTTCAACCTAAGAAGATGAATTCTTAACGAAAAATATAATAGTAGACCAAAGATATGAATTCTCAACTATTGTGAAGAATTTTGAACTGTATTGGTTAATTTTTCAGTAAAAAAATTGAATTGTCGACAGGAAAAGAAAAGAATATTGAACGCCTGAAAATTTAAAAAAAAATGTTCCTATGAATTTACCAATAGGATAAAATAAGATAAAATTTCTGCCCGAAGAAATGATTTTTAAAATACAATAGACGAACTTCCAAAAAAATACTTGAATTTTCTACCAAGAAAGGTTTTTCAGTCTGGAGAAAAAAAATAAAAATGTTTTCTTCTACAAAACCGTTGAATTTTCAATCTGCGGATATGAATTTCTAACAAAAAGACGAATTTTCAACAGAACAGTAAAATTTTTGGAAAGAAAGTTATTTTCTAACAAAATTAGAGAATTTTTAAAGAAAATAATTATATTTTCAACAACCAAAAAAAACGAATATTTAATGCTGAACTTCTGGAAGATTTATAAATTAAAAGGTGATTCAAAGATACTAATTTTACTATACGGGTCTTTTCATCTCTATGTCTGTAAATTATCAATTTTTTACCCGAAATAAAAAATTCATGACAGGTAACTGATCTTGAGAATCGGATCATTCTGATGCGCATTTGCTGATCAAATCAAAAATCAAAAATGTATATAAAAGCATTACATATTTTGATCTAATATCGGGATCAATTTGATCAACTGGAATTTGCTGTGTCAAATAGATCATAATTGAAAAATGTGTATACAAAAAGAAATTTCTCATGATCATTCTTATCATCACAACAGTTTAACAATCTTTCTGTTGAATCTGCTTACGTCTAAAACAAACGAAAGTATGAACCTCATCAAACGCTGGCTCAGGAAAAAAATAAAATTTCCGGGCAGAGGAGAAACTGCACGTTTTCAAGTGCCTCTGATGTAAGAATATAAAGGTTATGTTTGCCCTGCATCTCCGTCTTTTACAAAGGCGTTCATAATCGTCGATCATATAATTAAATGCGTCTTCGAAGGCTTTCTTCTGCTCTTGACGTTTCGCTACCTACTTACCCATTATTAATTCCCCCTACACGTAAAATATCCGATAATTAGACAAGCATGTTATACAAATTTATACCACAAAGGAACAGATTTTCATTTGTTTGATCCAAGACAATGCAAAATTAGAAGAAGAAAAATGGGTGGTATGTCTGAACATCCAGATGTTCAGACTGACTCTATTCTAGGGTCGGCTTTAGGATAGCCTTCTGTATGGTTAAAGCAACCATCTCTAGAAGGTCGAAATAAGAGGTTAGGAACGATCAACATAGAAGGTTGATCCAAGACAATGCAAAATTAGACGGAGAAACAAAGGTGGTTAGTCTGAACATCTAGATGTTCAGACTAACTATATTTTAGGCTTTGGGTAACCTACAGGACAGCCCAATAGATAGTCTAGATGGCCAATACTACCATCTCTAGAAGGTCGAAATAAGAGGTTCGAATCGATCATCATAGAGGGTCCAATATCCATCCAAGACAATGCAAAATCAACGGAGAAAAATGGGTGGTGACTATATTTTACGGTCAACTATAAAATGACTATGTAGTCTAGATGATGAAAGCGACCATCTCTAGAAGGTCAAATCAAGAGGTTCGAATCGAACATCGTAGAGGGTTGATCCAAGACAATGTAAAACTAGACAGAGAACTTACCACCCACTTTTCTCCGTCTGATTTTTCATTGTTTCGGATCAACCCTTCATGATGATCGATTTAAACCTCTTGTTTTGACCTTCTAGAGATGTTCGCTTTGATGATCTAGACTATCTAGAGGACTGCCCTATAGATGACCCTAAAATATGGCGAGTCTGAACATCATAGATGTTTAGACTAACTATAATTTAGGGTCAACCATGAGCAGTCCTCTAGATAGTCTAAAATCTAGATGGTCGAAGCGACCACCTCTAGCAGGTCAAAACAAAAGATTCAAACCGATCATCATAGATGGTCGTATTGACCATCCCGGAATGATAAGTTCATTATCCTAATAGTAAGTCTGAACCTCTTCTAACAGTCAGCATGACCATAAATCAGTCATTTTTTTGCGTTTCTAGTGAGTTAAGCTGCGCAAAATGCTCTCAAAACAAAGGAAACTGAGTGAAATTTCAATGAAAATGAAGGAATAATAGGGGAACTAATTCTTTTAACTAATATTTATCTATCGGTATCATATTGTAGTCATTATAAAAAGCTTAAGATTTCAAGTCGAAATATATTGCATTTCCAACAAAATAGTTTAATTTAAAAAAAAAAAAATCTGTTTGACCGAAAAGGGTGACTTCAAACAAAATAGTTGAATTTTGAATCAAATAACTGAATTTTTAAGCTATAAAGATGGGGTTTCAAACAAGATCGCATTTTTAACAATGGACGAATTTAAGATCAAATACATGAATTATTAACCAAATGGTTAAATTTTCAACTTGAAAAGCTAAGTATTTAATCCAAAATGGTATAGTCAAATTTTCAGTTGAAGAAAGTAACTTTTAACCAAAAAAAAAAGGAATGTTCAATAACATTTTTGAATCCTCGATCAAAATAGATCAATTTTTAACCAAATAGTTGAATACTCAAAATGTTGATTTTTCAATTAAGAAAAAAGTTTTTGACCAAAAATAGAATTCTTGAATTTTGATTTGAAAATTAATTTTTAACAAACAAGATACGAATTTCCACCAACAAGATTAATTTTCTAAAATTTCGAAGCCAATAAGACGAATTATCCACAAAACAGTCTTCAAAATTTTGTTTTCGCTTGAAATAATTAAAATATGTGAAATCTTTTGAAATCTTCTAAGAAAATTTAAAATCGTTTCAAATCTTTGAAATGTTCTGAAATCTTAAACATCTTAAAAATTTTTTAAATCCTTTAAATTTTCTGCAATTCAAAAAATTTGTCTGAAATGTTTTAAATATTTGTAAAATCTTTTTTAGAATCTTTGTGGAATCTTTTGCAATTTTCTAAAATAATTTGAAATCGTTTAAAATCTTTGAAATGTTTAAAAATCTTTGAAATTTTTGTATTCTTCTGAAACCTCTATTAAATTTTTATGAATTCTTCGTAATATTTGTGAAATCTTTTGTGTTTATTTGAAATCATTAGAATATTTGAAATTTTTGT
>CAKNXH010001098.1:123703-151083 GCA_932178445.1 Andricus quercusramuli
AAAAATTTGAAATCTTTGAAATGTTTTGAAATCTTTAAAATTCTTGTATTCTTTTGAAATTTTTATGACATATTCATGAAATATTTTTGAAATATTTAAAATCCTTGAAATCTACTGAAAGTTTAAAAATTTTTGTGAAATGTTTGAAATCTTTGAAAGCTCCGTGGGATTTCTTGCAATCTTCTAAAAAAATGTGAAATCTTTCAAATGTTTTGAAGTCTTTGAAATTCTTGTATTATTTTGAAATTTTTATGAAATATTCATGAAATCTTTGCAATATTTGTGGAATCTTCTGTATTTATTGGGAATCATTGAAATATTTCAAATCTTTGTAAAATCTTCTGAAATCTTTTAAAATTTTTGTGAAATCTTTTCAAATTTATTAAAACCTTTTGAAATTGTTTAAAACTTTTGAAATCTGATGTAATGTACCCTTTTTCAAATCTTTGAAATTCTTGAAATCTTCTAAAATTTTTATGAATTCTTTGAAATATTTGTGACATCTTTTGTATTTATTTTCGAATAATTAAAATATTTGAAATCTTTGCGAAAATTTTTTAAATGTTCTAAAATGTTTTTAAATTGCTCAAAATCTTTGAAATTTTTCAAAATCTTTGATATTTAGTGTAACATTCAGCCATGTTTCGAAAGTTTCAAAATCTTTGTGAAATAATCAAAATCTTTGTGAGATCTTTTGAAATCTTCTAAAATATTTTGAAACCTTTTAAAATCGTTTCAGGTCTTTTGAAATGTTTTGGAATCTTTTAAATCTAGTGTGCACACCCTTCTTTTTGAGTCTCTGAAATCCATACATCTTTTTGAAATCTTTAAAATCTTTTGAATTATATTATAAAAGTTTTTAAATATTGAAAATATTTAGAATTATTTTCAACATCTATATATTAACATTTATATTAACATTCTATATTAGCGGAGAAGTGGAAATTTTTCTTTCTAAACGAGAGGTGGACACCCTGATGATTTGAAATCAAATTAGTCCATGGTTTATTGTTTAGCCTTCTTATTTTTTCTGAATAGTAAAGTGGAAAATTCCTTTCAAACCAACTTAAGAAGAAATTGTCAATCGATTATAAGGTTTTTTTATAATATGATTTCTATTAATGTATCATTCACCTATTTGCTAACAGCTACCACAGGGTCGAGTTTCATTCAGAAATCCTGAACATAATCGATGAAAAGTCCTTTTTACTTATGGAATAAGAACCACGAAATTCGTGTAAAGGTGAACCGAGGTCGACAATAGTGCACCGTCATTCGCCTCTATTAGGCCCGCTAGAGACTTTTTACACACATTCCAATCTGGGCTCTCTTCCTGGACGTTTTTTCCATCTTCATTATCCCATTCCTCAAAAAGTCCAGAACCCAAAATCTTCTTGGGGGTTCGAGTCCATCCAACAATTAATAACTTATAAAAAACAGACATTAATTGTTAATTAGAGGGTGTCAAACCATAATATCCTACGCTATCTTTTACAAAGCTGTGTTAATTGGTTGAAAAATTCTCTGATTTCGAAACACATTTCCCAGTAGAATGATTGGCCACGAAAAAAACAGAAGTCGGTTTTTTGAAAATGTATGACAAACCTTTTTTTGATAATATTATTACAATATAAAAATTAATTTAATCTAATAACTTTTCTATATTTCTTGAAATGCATTTATTCATATATAAGAGTGTAAAAATGGATTTATTTAAACAGAACTCAAAATACCAATTTCGATAATTTTTTATTATTTCACACTCAAAAATAAACAAAATAACAATTTCAAAGATTTTTTTCTGTTTACACACGATGATTCGAAATATATTTATTCAATGTGGAGAATGGACGCATACGTCGCATACGATATTCTTCATAACAAATGGATGATTTCAGACATTTCTCGAAATACAGTCATGATTTCAGTCCATATTAGATTTTGTATAATGAAGCATTAAATTAATGTCAACCTAAATTCTGGTAATTTCACAGAATAATATGGTAACTTACCATAGATTACCCAAAATTCATTTTTAAAAATTTCCGAAAACATATGAAATTTTTTGGTAATTTATGGTAATTTTACATGTAAATATGGTGACTTACCATGGATGACCAAAAATTCATTTTTTTAAATTTACATAAATTTCCGAAAATTTATGAAAAATTTCTGTTATTCATGGTAATTTTACAGGACAATATGGTAACTTACGCAAAACTCATTTTAAAAAATTTCAGTCATTGATGGTAATTTTACAGGTAAATATGGCAACTTACCATAGAAGACCCAAAATTCATTTTTTGAAATTTCCATGAATTTTCGGAAATTTATTAAAATTTTCGGTCATTTATGGTAATTTTACAGGTATATATGGTAACTTTCAATAAATAACTGCAAAATTCTATTATCTGCAATCAAAATTTACACACAATTTTTACGGGAAGTGGGCTGATAATCATAAAATGTGCGCTCATAGGTGCGTAATTTTCATTATTTCTCTATGACGTCACTTTTCAGTCCCTAGGGAGTAAAAAGTACTTTTA
This sequence comes from Andricus quercusramuli, assembly GCA_932178445.1. Classification (NCBI taxonomy): domain Eukaryota; kingdom Metazoa; phylum Arthropoda; class Insecta; order Hymenoptera; family Cynipidae; genus Andricus; species Andricus quercusramuli. Next base: position 126,250 of record CAKNXH010001098.1, read on the forward strand.
ACTCCCCAGGGAGTGAAAAGTAGAGCTTTAGCCCCACTTTATAGGAGTCGAAAAGGGCTGACATCATGCATGTCTCATAAAAATTATTTTTAAAATGACATCTTCAAAGTAATTTTAGTATCACCGTATTTTCAGAAAATTGAAAAATAAATTGACATCAATCAAAGCATTCAGGTTAAAAACTGAAATCTCTAAATTGCGTCACTTTTTATTTAAATTTAAGCGATTTTCCTTTAAGAAATGAAGGCACCTTTGAAAGCACATTTTAAGAAAATTATTATTTATAACTTTTATTGAATGAAATTTTCAATAAATTGAGTTTTGTTAACTCGCGAACAATTAACATCCTTCTGATTGTTTGAAGACTTGAACAAAAATTGAAATTTTGACAGATTTTTTAAAGTAACTTTTTTCGATTTCCGTCCTTAAATATGAGTCCTACAATGATCCTAACATTCTTTACGATAACGTGAACATAAAAAATTATTTCATTAGTACAAAACTAAAAAGCTACAAAAATACAAAATTAATCGTTGGAGATAGTAGTTTTGACCAAAACCCAATTCTGTCCTAGTGTATTTGAGCAATGAGCTACTTTTCGAATCAGTATTTTCATGGTTCTCAATCCAGGTCCACAATAACACGAAAGAACCTTTTTTTTAATTCATAATTTGATAATTTAGAGAATTTGTTGTCTCTCCTGAAAAATTAATATTTTCTGATTCAGGCTCTTATGGTTTTCAACTCTCAAATTAGTAAATCAATTCACTTTCCACTCTTTGAATTAAAAAATTCCTTCTGCAGTTCTCCCAAATATGATTGGATTTGTAGTAGGGGAGGAAGGGGAAGCAGAAAAGGAAAGGGAAGTTTGGAAGTTGTAGTTGGAGAAGGAGAGTGCAAGTAGGATAATTCGTGGAGGGGTGAGAGTGAAAAAAAGGGGAGGAAATAAGGGGACTAAAAGTAAGGGATTTGAAGTATGGTTTATCAATTAGAGTTGAGAAAAGAAGGATAGGAGAAGATTTAAGGAAAGGGAAGCAGGGAGAGGAAAATGAGGGAGAGAGGAATAGAGAAAGTGAAGCAGAAAGGAGTAGTGGAAGTAGGAAAGAAAGCAGAAGGAGAGGGAAGGTGAATAAAGCAGAAGAAGGAGAGAAAAGGTAGGGAAAGTAGGAGAAGTAGAGGATGGGTGAATTGAGGAAGTTGAGGATGGTTGAATTGAGGTAGTGAGAAGTTGTGAAATAGGAGATATAAAGGGAATGAAGAAAGAGGAAGAGGAAGAAAATACGAACCAGAAAGTTAGAAAGAAGAAGGATGGATGGAGTAGTAGCAGTAGGAGAGTGGAAGTAGGATAAGCAAGGGATGGGTAGGGAAAGGAAGTGAATAAGAGGGAAGAGTATGGAATGTAAAGTAGGGGTGGAAAAGCATGGGATATGAGAAAAATTGTGATGGACATCGGGAATGGGCAGTATGGGAATTAGGAGATAAATAGTCAGGGAGGAGGGAGTAATGAGCATTGTTGAGGGAAAGTAAGACAAGTAGGTGATGGGTGGGGTGAGGAAGTGAGTGGGTCTGAATTGGGGGATATGAAGAGAATTGAAGGAGGGTAATCAGGGGAAGAAAGCATGGGACGGGAAGTTAAAAATGGAAGGGTCGAGGGGTAGTGCAATAAGGATACTGGAAGTGTGTAAAAGGAAGTAGGATAAGTGTGGGATGGAAAGTAGGAGTTGTAAAGTAAGGAATATGAGACGGAGCAAAGGAAGTAGGTGAAGCAGGGGATAAAAAGTAGTGGAGAGAGGAGTATAGGGAGTAGGAAAGGAAAGGTAATGGAGTACCAGGTAGTGGGCTTAGGAGTGAAGAGGTAGAAAAGGTGAAGGAAGAAAGTGTGTCATGTGGTAAGGAAGTGAGGGAATCTGAAGGAGGAAATATGGTAGAAATTAATGGAGGAAAAGCTGGGGAGGAAAGTATGGGATGGAACCTAGAAAGTTAAGGGTGGAAATAGTTATGGCAGTTGAACAGGGAGAGTATGGAAGGGAAGGTAGGATAAGTAGAGGATGATTTTGATGTGCTGAGGAAGTGAGGGTGGTGAACGTATGGGATGTAAATCAGGGGTAGGAAGTAGGGGAGTAGAGGAGTAAAGGATGGGAAAGTAAGGGAAGGGAAGTAGAGAAGAGGAATAAAGGAGAAGATTAGGAGAGGGAAAAGGCGTTCAATGTGAAAAGTAGGGGACTGGAGTAGAATATGGGAGGGAGAGGAAAGGAAATGAAATCGAATGGGACAGGACAGGATAGGATAGCAAAAATAGGTAAAGGAGTGAGAATGAAGGTAAGAAGGAAGAGATTTGGGATGAACCAACTACGATCACTACATTTTCTGACAGAAATAAAAATATGAAATTCAAGCATGTTGCCTACTATGACTAATTTTCTAATAACTATAGTCTCTTCTTATCACACACATGACTGAAAATATCACTCTGCTAATTTTTCATTTTGTGACATGCATAACTGGGATAATGTTGATTCCGGATTGAAAACGAGAGAACTTGCACATGCAAGTAGGATTTTGTGTAGAGGAAAGAAGTGAGTTTTTTTTCTATTTCAAGAGACAAAAAGCCGGAGAGGGAAGGAGATCAGTGCTCAGCTTAGAAGGATGCTGAGCTATTCCCGAGGAGGGATATGGGGAGATGGAGCGCCATATTGTCTGCCGATTCCTCGGGGATGACTGGTTACATTCAGAAACGAACCTCGAGAGTACGGCACTAATGTGGCATAACTCGAAGCGCTCACTGTGTCTAAGTCGTTCCGAGAAAACGCAAGCACCAGGTCTCTGGATGGGTATCTACCGTAAATTCACCACATCACTACCTTTGATACCACATAGGGAAGCTTATTTTTCCAGAAAACTCGAAAAAGTAGACCACACATTCTCCCTTGAAATTATGAAATAGGTTGATGTTGGCTCTCATTAGGACACTCTTTCAAAGTTCGAATGACCATTACAAATCATCTACTAATAGCAGATTTTACGAGCAAAACAATTATTATCCATAGTGAGAAATATTATATACAATTTTTTTTTATTTTGTATGAACTATATATCATTTTTCCGTCTGGTTGCGTAACGCCGTACCTACTTATTAATTCCTACTTTACCGACATCGAGACCGTTTCACAGCTCAAGTGGTTCATGTCCTTGCTATATTTCTATAATTATTATATAACTATTTTACGATTGCAGAGAAAATTTGATAGAAAATTATGACGAGAAACTCAGTATAGAAATAAGTGATGTTGAAATATTTAAAAAAGTGATAAAAAATAGAGAAAATTTAAATGAATGATTAATTAATTTCATTTATTACTCCTTTATTTATTTAATTAACGCAGTAGGATTACAAATTAAACTCAGGGATTTCTACAAATGAAAAAAAAAATGAAGGAATAAAAAAGAATTTTGTAGCTTCATTTAAGTTTAAGGGGTTTTCCACAAAAATTACGGAAAGTGCAGGTAATAAAATGAAATTTCATGGGATTTTAAGGTATTTCAAAGAATTTCATAAGATTCAAAGGATTTTATGTGATCAAGGATTAACAAATTTTGAAGGGATTTCAAAGAATTCTAGGGACCTATTTCGGTTTTTTTTTCGAAAACTTTATTGAATAAGTTACATTGCATTTATATATGAATGAATATATTTACTAAATTTCCAATTATTGTCACTTATTTTAAGTCTACTAATTTTAATTATAATTATTGAAAATGAATGATTTTAAGTTATTTAGAAAGATTCGAAAGAATTTTGAGAAATTTCCAGAATTTCAAGGAATTTCGAAGATTTTTTTGGAATTTACAAAAATTTCGAGGGATTATGAGGCATTTCTGAAGATTTGAAGGATTTCACATGACCTTCAATCATATCAATGAATTTATAACATTTAAAAAGATTTTTTAACTTTTAAGCTATTCATCAGATTCTAAAGAATTTCAAGAGATTTTGAAAATTTTGAAGGGTTTTTAAAGAACTTTGTAGGATACCCAACGATTTTGAGGGATTTTTAGAGAATTTTAAAAACTGAATTTTGAAAAAATTACAAGAAATTCCTAGCGATTTTCAACATTTCAAGGGATGTGAAGGTATTTCAAGAAATTTCACATAATTTAAGAGATAGTTTTTTGGAAAATGAGGAATTCAAAAGTTTTCAAAGGATTGAAGAGATTTGAAGTTATTTACGAATATTAGAAAGAATTTTGAGGAATTTCAAAAATTTCAAGACATTGAAAAATTGTCAACAATTTTGTTGAAATTTCGAAAATTTCAAGGAATTACAAAGAATTTATTGGCATTTTTAAAGATTTGAAGGGATTTCTTCGGATTTCAACAATTTCAAAGGATGGAGATTGAAAAATTTCAAAAGATTCGACAGATTTTATGATACCTTAAAAGATCGCAAAGAAATTCAAGAGATTCAAAAAATTTCAAGGAATTTCAAAATTTTTTTAGCATTATCAAAGATTTTTGAAAATTTGAAATGATTTTACAAAATGTAATGGATTTTATAGGACATCCAATTATCTTGAAGGATTTGTGGCATTCAGAAATATTTTAAGCTTGATTTAAAGGTTTTTCTAGAAAATTCTGGAAAGTAAAGGAAAGTAAATTAAATTTTAAGGGATTTTAGGGATTGAAAATAATTTCACAAAATTTGAAGGATTATATTTTATCTCCAAAGATATAAGAAAAGTCGGTGGATTTCAAAGAATTCTACAGTTCTGCACGATTTTTAAAACTTCAATGAATAAGTTTAATTTAATTCATATTCAATAAATTTCCAATAATTTCTACTTATTTTAATGGATTTTTATAATTTTGAATTTATAAAATTCAAAGGATTCCAAAGAATTTCAAGGGATCAAAAAATTTTCAAGGAATTTCAACAGATTTCAAAGAATTCCACCAGATTTAATGCATTTTATAGGATGCATTTCAGAAGATTTGCAGGATTTTCTAAATATTTGAAGCTATTTTAACAAATTCCAAATAAATTCGAGAGAATAAAAAAATGTCAAATAATTTTGTAGCATTTCGAAACTTTTGAAGAATTTTTTAGTATTTCTAAAGATTCTAAGCTCGATTTTGAGAAAAATTCTAGAGAACTTTGGAAAATAAAAAAAATTATAAAATTGAATTTCAAGAAACTACTAGCGATACCAAACATTTCAAAGTATTCAAAGATATTTCAAAAAATTTCGAAAAATGTAAGGAATTTTATTGAATTTCCAAATATTTCAAAGTTTTAAAAACATTTCTAGGGAAATGAAGAAATTACATAACTTTCAATGGATTTTAGAGATTTCCAATTATTTTCAAAGATTCCAAAGAATTTCAAGAAATTTCCAAAATTTCAAGGGATGTCGAAGAATTTTCCATGGTTTCCAGAAATTTCAAGAAATTCGGACAAATTTCACCAGATTCAACGTATTTGATAGGATCTCCAAATATTTCATAGATTTCAGGGAATTTCACTTTCAAAAAATTTCTAGAGATTCTTTTTGTTAAAAATCCATTTTTTTGTTGAAAATTTATTTATTTCAGTTGAAGATTCATCATTTTAGTTGCTAACTCATCTCTTTAGTTAAGAATTAATTTTTCAAACTAATAATATTCATCTATTGAATATTTGGGTGAAAATTTATCTTTTTTTGAAATTTTGGCTTTTTGGTGGCAAATTAATCTTTGGTTGAAAATTTGTTTTTTTTTTATTATTAAAAATTTGATTATTATATTTTTTATTGGAAATGTTATTTGAAGAAAAAAAAACTTATTTTAGTTGAAGATTCAACTTTTTTTTTAAATTTTTTATTATTTTTAATAAAAATTTTATCTATGCAATGCTTTGTTGGAAATTTATATTTTCTTGTTGCAAATTCATCCGTTTTTTCAATTTACGTCTTTTTTTGTTAAAAAATAATATTCTAGGGTAAAAATTCAACTATTCCATTTGAAGATTCATCATTACAATTGAAAATTCATCACTTTGGTTGAAAATTTAACTATTTTGTGGAATTTTTTATGATTTTAATATATTATATAATATATAATTATTATAATCTAAACTTTTGAATTTGAATTAAATTTAAACTGTCCAGTTTCGAAGATTCTAATATTAGTATGGAAATCTAAGGGTCTTAATTTGATATTTTTCAAATTGTATAATTCGTCCATATAACTTAAAATCTACAGTTATAAATTGTTTTTTTATGAATTGTTAAATTTTATCATAAGTTATTCCAAATTGTCAAATTCAAATTGTTCAGTTTTGAAGATTCAAATGTCACTATTTTATTATCTTTTCATCATTATTTTTAAAAATTTATTTTATGATGAAATTGCTTAATTTTGATACACTCACGTATTGTCCTATTTTGAAGATTTTGATATTATTTTTCAAGTTTAAGGTTTTTAATTAACAATTTTTCAATTAGAATTTTGTTTGAATTGAATAAATTCGAACAAACCTTATTAAGAAGAAGTATTGGTAAGTATTGGATCCAGTACTTTTTTCCCAAAAAAGTATTGGATTTCCAATACTTATTCGCCAAAAAAGTATTAGATCCGATACTTACCAATACTTCTTTTTCATTAGGGAAATTCTACCAGATTCAACGGATTTTTATAGAAATCCGTTGAATCATGCAAAAAGGTTCTCTACAGAGAACCTTTTTGCATGAAATTCGCTTTCCTTCTTTTCTTCGAAACCAGTTTCTTGTGTAACTTGATTTATTTTTCTGATTTTTTTTTTCAAATGCTACAAATTACTATAAGTAATCCTAGCCACTCATTTTTCAACAATCGCAGGCCTGATTTCAATTGAACATTATAATTTCTTGACGTAATCGGGATCCTCGGAGAACCTTCTAGAAACATAGCACGGACATGAACCACTTGCGCCGTGTCAGAGTCTCGATGTCGATAAGGTAGGAATTTTCAATTAAAACCAGCCTTACTCATCCACTGACTCAAATCAGTAGAGAAAACTTTATTTTTTGATAGATGATTTATCAGAAGGCTGAGAATGAAATGTTCGAAATGATAATGGAGGTGACTTCACCCAAACGGAAATGTCCGCAATAACTTTGAGTCTTTAGATTTGAATTTAGCAGACGATCGGTTTCAGGGAACGTGTCTATCCAGATGGATCATGAAAGGTGTAGGTGAGGAGAGGTTTAGGATACAGCTTCTGAAAAGGTGCGTATAATTATGTATGGGGATAGCATAGGCCACACCATAGCATATATAGTATAACATATCGGGCATTCCAGCAGCCATGGTGTCTCGGATCCACCCTCGCAGTTGGCCCGTTAAACTGAATAGCAGCTAATGAACGCGAAGCTCCAGTCTACTGTCATGTCAGTTCGTTCGTCCATCTAACCACGACGCGACGGTACGAACAGTGGCAAAGTGAATTCACAATGAACCTCAGGCTAAGCTCCTTCTAACCAAAAACAGATCACTGCCTTCCCTAGGAGATCCTAATTTTCAATAAACTTTTTTATGTTAATAAATTAGGTTAAACATTCTGTTACCTACATTCAAAAACATCTAGACTATAGTCTCTTCAGCGAGAGAATACTCAACGGAAAATAGGAATTTTCTTCCAATTTGCGCAGACTGTGATAAAAGTCTAGAGTTTATGTTTATAAAGTATATGATTCAATATATGATTATAATATAATACTAACCGCTAACTTTTGTAGTCATGTTTCTCCTTTACTCAATTTTCGAATCACTATTTATTCGTTCACATTTCTTGACCTATCAAATTCTTAATTTCATAGCACACAAAACATTAAAGAATTATTTTCATTGAATCTTTCAAATAATGTTTGCTTCATATTTTTCTGAAAATTTGAATGATTAATAACCCTTTAAACTATTCCAGAGAAAATTAAAATATGTGTGCACATCATTTCGAAATAAAAATTCAGATACTCATTTCACAACATCCCAAAATTAAAAAAATATATATAATTGGAATAGAGGCATTTTGAACATTCACAAACTTTTATTATACAAATTATAGTCAATAGTCAATTACATGAACTTGAAGTAAATAATCAGTTTATGTGACCTAATCAAAAGCAATTGAAAATCAATCATGTAATTTAAAATTGTTGAAAAAATAATTAGCTGATAATGAATGAATCTGTTTGTAACATCATAAACATTCAACTATAATTTTCAGTGAAATATTGGAATAATTTGTATACTACATCAAAAAAAATTGACATCATTTCTCAAAATGTAATATATTAGTAACCTTCCATACTAATTTCAGAAAAACTAAAAACATATTCACATATAATATTAAAAATTGAATGCAGACACTCGTTTCACAACATCAGCAACAATTAATTGAAGAATATTAAATTTCAATCAATTATTTTCATTGAAATATCAGAATAACTTGTATATAATATTTATCTGAAAATTTCAAATTATTAATAACCTTTCAAAGTAATACCAGGAAAAATTGAAATATATGCACTTATAATTTTGGAAATTGAATACGGATACTCACTTCACAACATCACAAACATTTGAAAAAATTATATAATTGTTATGGAGGTATTTAAAAGGAAAAATACATTTTTATCATAAAAATAGCAGCCAATATTAAATCACATAACCTTAATGTAAATAATCAATTTATGTGACATAATTGGAAATAATTTAAATTCAGACTTTATGTAATTCACTTTTTCGGGAAAAATCAATCATTCAATTCCTTCTATACCACAATCATACAAAAGATGGAAGTTACCTTTTTTCATATGAAGCATTTGAACTTTTATTCCTGAAAATCTAATTTATTTATAAAAAAGAATCAGTTAATATATAATAAATTAGTTCACAACAAAAAAAGACATTAAACAATTGTTCTCATTGAAACATTCAAAACATATTTTTTCATTTGAAATTGCATTGCTATACATTTAATTTATTAATGACTATTAAAACTAATTCTAGAAAAATTCAAAATACATGTATATATTAATGAATCGTTTCACAACGTAAACAGCAATACACAGTTATTTTATCAGAACATTCGAATAATTTTTACTTGATATTTTTCTGGAATTTTAAATCAAAAATAACCTTTTAAACTAATTCCATAGAAAAGTAAAAAATATGTACACATAATATTTTAAGCAGAATTCAGATACTTATTTCACAACATCAAAAAATTTACAAAAATTATACAAATGGAATAGAGGTATTTTCAACATAAATAATCTCCTATTATAAAAATTATAACCAATATTCAATTACATGGCCTTCAATTAAATAATCAATGCATGTCCATTTTAATTTGTTTAGGTTTTAAACAAATTAAAATTTAATCTTTTTGTAACAAACACTTTTGAAAAATAATAAATCAATCAGTTCAGAAAATAAGAATCATGGAATTATAACTTTCATTAGTAGTAGTAGTAGTGCATACATAAATATCGGCCGAAATATAACGCGCATATCATGATAAAGAAGAACATCTGCGACTGGATTAGAAGTATAGAAAAATTACTGAAATACATTTTATTTTACGCTGTGTATTGAGAAAGTCAGTCTTGACACCTCAAGATATAATATCTTTAATAACAACTTACATTGAAAGTAATAGTAAAAATAAATAAATTGAAATAATTGTCGGCGATCGATGAAATGAGAAATACACTTTTTACTTCTGTTGGTTTTAATTTTAAATATGTAGAGGTCACCCTATGACTGACTATGACTAACACGGAATCTTCCTCCATAAAATTACGAGTTTTCGTCTATAGGAATATAATGATTAATAATAATATCATCAGACATAGTGAGAAATATTATATATAATTCTTTCGGTTTTGTATACACTATATGTCATTTTACCTTCTGGGTGCGTAACGCCTTTGCTAGTTATTAATTCCTACTTTATCGACATCGGGACTGTTCCACAGCTCAAGTGGTTCATGTCCGTGCTATATTTCTAGAGCATGCTAGGTTTTGGGTTTGTTCTAAATGCTGAACTAGGATTATGCAAAAGGCCTTTGCACTGTTTAGAATGTAAAAAAAGATTCCAAGGTAAAAGATTTATTTTGAAAACTTCAAATTCAGCTCGGACACGAACCCCTGAGTTCCCTAGATGTCGCAGAAAGTGAAAATGACTTTACGATTGGAAAAAGCTGATAAAATTTTTAAGAAGTTGTCGAGTCTGATTTCGTATTTAGTTTTTCAATTTGTTCATAAATAAACAAATATGATGAAAACAATCACAATTTCTCCTATTCGGTGTTACCGGTGCTCATCAATAATATTGGAAAATTGTTGTGATGGCCTACGTTTCATAGATTTACATTATATAAAGATATTCCACCATGATACAATGAACAAAACGAAATTTTATAAACAAATTATTATTGTTGATTGAAAGTGAGTTTTCTATCATTTGCAATAACTTTATGTTTTTTTAAAGTGATATTACCAGAAATTTGGTTGAAAACAATATTGTAATAAAGGGAAATTCTCTTTAGATTATTTTGATGAATATTATAAACATATTCAATAAACAAATGCATTATTCAGGAATCTGTCCACATCAAATTTCTTTTTTTTTTTTTTTTAATTTTTTTTGAAATCAGGAACCTCATGATAACTTCAGCAGAATTCATAATTTGTTGATAAATTTAATGATTTTTTGTAACAAATTTGATGAACAAATTTATTTTCAATACAAAAAAAGACGAAAATTAAAAAAATGGATGAATTTTCAACAAGAAAATATAATTTTCCAACAAAACATTGAATAGATTAAATTTTTGTTAAAAAAAATTGAAAAAAAAAGTTGAATCTTCATTTAAGATCAATTTTAAATAAAAAATCTAATAATCAAATTTTTAACAATGAAAAAACAAACAAATTCTCCACCAAAGTGATGAATTTTCAATAAAATGATGAATCTTGCAATGGGAAAGTTGACTTTTGAACCAAAAAACATGAATTTTCAACTCAAATGGTCAATCTTTAACTGAAATAGTCGAATTTTCAACCAAGAAGATTAATTTTCGTCCAAAAAGCCAAAATTTGGAAAAAAAGATAAATTTCCACCCAAAAATTCAATAAATGAATATTATTAGTTCGAAAAATTAATTTTTAACTAAAGAGATGAGTTAGCATCTGAAATGATAAATCTTCAACTTAAATATTTAAATTTTCAACAAAAAAATGAATTTCTAACAAAAATGATGAATCTTCAATTGGAATAGTAGAATTTCCAACCAAGTAGATTGATTTTCTGCCAAAAAAGATGAATTTTCTATCCAATAGTTGAGTTTTCATCTAAAAAAGATAAATTTTCTACCAAAAATGGAATAGTTAAATTTTCAGTGAAAAAATCAATGTTCAACAAAAAAAAACTTTTAAAAGAATAGTTCATTCAAACTATATAAATTCTCAATGAAAAATGTACTGGTCAATATTTCAACCAGAAAATATTTTAATTTCAAATTAAAAACATTTGACTTGGAGAAAAAGAGACGAATTTTGAACAAAAAATAGAGAATTAAAATGTTCAATTAAAAAAATTCATTTCGCGAGCACTTCGCTTTCCGCCATCAACAAATGTATTTGCTTCCTTATAGAGGAAGCAATAGTGATTTTTTAAATAATAGACGAATTGAAGTTTTAATTTTGATTAATATAAACATGAAAAATTACAAACAATACAAAAATTACAAAATAATACAACAAATTTTTAAATTAAAATAGTAACCGTACTTCTTCAAATAAAGTAAGCAAAAAGTAACAATAATGTGGCAAAAATGTAACAAAGAAGAAAGATTTTCCACCAAAAGGCTTTTAACAAAATGTTTGAATTTTTCTGACAAAAAAAATGTAATATAAAAAACAGTAGAATTCATCAAAAAAGGACAATTTTCCAACAAAATAAGTAATGTTTTTGATAAATTGTGTAGATTTTTTATAAAAAAGTACATGTTTCAACAAAAAATTACTTCTTGTAGAAATGTTGTACTTTCTTGTAAATATTTCTTCCATAAGGGAATTTCTACTGAAAAGGACAAATTTTCAACAAAAAAAATTAAGTTTTAACAAAAATTCTTCAACTTCCAACCGAATTTCAAACAAAGAAGATGGATCCTCTTTGAATAATATAATACATAGTTCGATATTTCAAAAAGAAAGATTTAAATTCTCAATTAAAAACTAGCAATTTCAGCTAAATTGCAATTTTTATCAGGATTTATAATAATTGAAATGACAGACCTTTTTATACATTTTACATACAAACTAATTATTATTTTATTGTTAAGATTAATGCATCAATTCATTTCGTTATTTCGTGCAAAAAATGTAACGAAAAGTAACTTTTTCATAAAATGAGTAACTTTTTAGTAACCCTGAATCAAAAAAGTAACTAAGTTACTAAAAAGTAACCCGTTCCGAACCCTGAGGTGAGTAAACACCTTGATTATAGTTATGTTATGAAAACTAATGAAATTGATTGCAAATTAATGAAGAATGTTGATGATAAGATAATAATAATAAAAAGTTGAAATGATGATGGTGTTTTAAGCAATGTTGTTTCTCTGAGTGATATAAAGTAATAATAATATATAGATATTGTTTTTTGACATACTTCAGACCAAATAAATTAATGAAAATTAATAAATTGAAATTTATTTGGTCTGAAGTATGTCAAAAAACAATATCTATATATTATTATTAATAAAAAGTTGTTAAAAATCCACGAAAAAATTGTGATATTCACGCCAATGTGTTCTCTATGTTCATATGTTTCATTTTTCTCGCCACGACGAAATCGCGATTATTTCCGGGGTGCTTCGAAGAATCTCCGTTCAGATCCAAGACAAAGACGCAACTTTTACGAGGTTTCCTTTTATTCGCTTTAATCGTGGCTAAATACGACGGGGAGAGTTTTACGATCTCGGATGTAAACTCTAAAAGTGATTCATTGACCGGAGAGAATAGCGACCCTGTGAATTTATGGTAATTGTGGATTTTGCGGTCCGGTACGTTACATTGAACTTTTTCTTTTCTTCTAGATATACAAAAGCTCAAGAAAAGTGAAAAAAAGGGACAGTTTGTTTTCTTGCGGTTTATACATTTTATACCTTCCAATAGTCCAAATCAATCCAGCTTGTAATTGGATTAAGTTTATTTCCTCAATTTTATATCGATTCTACAAAAGCGGATTAAATACCTATATAATCAACATTATATTCTGTATTGAAAAAAAATATTTACTGGAATGAAATAAACATTTGTTTACCCCATATATCAAAGACAGAATTTGTTTGATTCGAATTAAATTTGATTTAAACAATGACGTGTTTGAATAAAATAATTTTTTTCAAAGAAAATAATATTTGTTTGAATGAACCAAATATTTGTTTAAACATATATCAAAGAATGAATTTGTTTGATTCAAATATTTTTCTGAGGGTAAAGTTACTAGAAAACAAAGACGCACGATTATTATTTTTTTTATTTAATGCATTTTTTAAATTGAAATATAAAAATTTTGTATTTTTCTAGCAACTATCATCTGAAATAATTAAACAGAAAATCACGGAAAATATTGCTGATGGTTGAAAATAGATAACTTGTCTGCGGAATAATTATTTACAATACTTTCGCATTGCACTTTTTGTTAAAAAATACCAACTTACGACGAAAGAACTAATGTAATTCAAAATTGTTATGAGATTGTTAATCTTGTTCGAATTATAATTAAATTGAATTTGGAATAATTAATAATAATTGAATAATAATGGAATAATGATTATTTAATAACAATAAATAATGAAATTTAATTTAAAAATTGTCCTCTTATTCGCCTTTATTTTCCCTACTTCCCTTATTTCAGTTTTCACCACTTCCTTTACTTTTCCTCCCCTCATTTCCTATGATTTCACCTACTTCCCCTTTTCTTTTCACCCCCTGCTTCTCTACAAAAATTCACCTCATTTCTCCTCACTCCCCTCAAGCCCCATACGCCCCTACTCTAACTACATCTTATTTTCCCTGAACCCTAATTTCCCCTCACTTTGCATAGTCCTCTAACTCTCGCTTATCCTACTTCCCCTATCCTTTTTCTCTGACATCCCCTCTCCTAACTTCTCCTATTTCCCCTTTAATCATTTTCCTTACTTCTCCGTTCCTGACTTAACTTCACTTCGCCTTCTTTCAATCTCTTGAGTCTCACTTACTTCTCATATTTTTCCTTTGTTCCATTTCCCTTCACATTCCTGGCTTCCCCTACTAACATTTTAACTAACTTCCTCTACTCCTTCTCTCCTTAATTCCATATTACTTTCCCGACTTTCCCTTTCCTCATCTTCCCGAACTTCCCCGAACTTCTGATTTCTCTTTGCTACCTCTAAGTCCGATTCCCTTACTTTCTATACTTCCCTCCACACATTTCCCGTAATTTCCCTTCCTTCGTTTCTCTACTTCCTCTCCTTTAATTTCCCAGCACTTCTCTTTTCTTTACCCCTTACTACAACAAGCTCCCTCTGCTTCTCCTTCCCTCATTTATTCTCACGTTCCATGTAGTATCTTCACAAATTTCATCTCACTTACCCTACCACCTCATTTCCCCTCACTTCTCCTAGTTTCCCCGTATTCTTCTAGTTCCCCCCTCACTTATCCTAATCCTCCTTTCCTATACTTAGTTACTATACTTACCATACTAGTTCCTATACTTCCCCTCTTCTCATTTCCTCTTACTTCAACAGCTACAACTCTTCAAATTTCATCACATCAGAATTTATTATCATTTCTACTTATTTCCTATACTCTCCACTCTCCCACTCATTAATTCTCCTATTACTGCCTCTCTCCTTATTTTCAGATTACTTACCCCAATTTTCCTTTCCTCATCTCCCTAAACATCCCCCACCTCTTGATTTCCGTTTACCACCACTACGTCCGATTCCCTTACTTCCTATACTTTCCTTCACACATTTCCCCTACTTCCCCTTTCTTCCTTTCTCTACTTCCCCTTCCCCTAATTTCCCAGCACTGCTCCTTTTATTACCCCTTACTACCCATTCCTCTTTCTGCTCCTCCTCTCCTTATTTATTCTCACTTCCTATACGCCATCATCACTCATTTCACCTCACTTACCCTACCCCCTCGTTTCTTTTCACTTCCCCTAGTTAACCCCTATTTTTCTAATTCCTTCTCACTTATTCTTCTCCTCCTTTCCTATTTTCCGTATTTTCCCTCCTCATATTTTCCCTTTTTTTTAGTTCCCCTACTTCCCCTCCCCTCATTTCTCCTAATTTCCACTGCTACAACTCACCTAATTTTCACACATTTCCCCTACTTCCTCACCGCTCGTTTACAATCATTTCCACTTATTTTCCCTACTTCCCGATTCCTCATTTATCAGAATTTATTATCATTTCTACTCATTTCCTCTAATCTTCTACTCCCCCACTCTTAATTTCCTCTATTAATCCCTTTCTCCTTATTTCCACATTAATTGCCCCACTTTCCCTTTTCTCATCTCCCCAAACATCCTCCACCTTCTGATTTCCGTTTACTACTCCTACGTCCGATTCCCTTACTTTCTATACTTCCCTTCACACATTTCTCCTACTTCCCCTTTCTTCTTTTCTCTACTTCCCTTTTCCCTGATTTTCCAGCAGTTCTCCTTTTATAACCCCTTCTACCCATTCCTCTCTCTGCTTCTCCTCTCCTTATTTATTCTCAATTCCTATACGCCATCTTCACTCATTTCACCTCACTTACCCTACCCTCTCGTTTCTTCTAACTTCCCCTAGTTAACCCCTATTCTTCTAATTCCGTCTCACTTATTCTCCTCTTCCTCCTTCACTATTTGCTCTACTTTCCCTCTTCACATTTCCTCTATTTCCCCTTTTTTATTTCCCCTACTTCTTCACCCCTCATTTCCCCTTACTTCAACTGCTACAATTCTTCTAATTTACATTCATTTCCTCTACTTCCTCACCCCTCATTTACCATTATTTCCACCTATTTTCCCTACTTCCCGATTCCTCATTTATCAGAATTCATTATCATTTCTACTCATTTCCTCTACTCTCTACTCTCCCACTCATTATTTCTCCTATTACTGCCTTTCTCCTCATTTCCACATTAATTGCCCCACTTTCCCTTTTCTCATCTCTCCAAACATCCCCCACCTTCTGATTTCCGTTTACTACCCCTACGTCCGATTCCCTTACTTCCTATACTTCCCTTCACACATTTCCCCTACTTCCCCTTTCTTCGTTTCTCTACTTACCTTTCCCTAATTTCCCAGCACTTCTCCTTTTATTACCCCTTACTACCCATTTCTCCTTCTGCTTCTCCTCTCCTTATTTATTCTCACTTCCTATACGCCATCTTCACTCATTTCACCTCACTTACCCTACCCCCTCGTTTCTTTTCACTTCCCCTAGTTAACCCCTATTCTTCTAATTCCTACTCACTCATCCTCCTCCTCCTTTCCTATTTGCCCTATTTTCCCTCTTCATATTCTCCCTATTTTCCCTTTTTTCAGCATTGCAACGAAAAATTCTGCAACAAAGTCAAATTTTTTCCTACTGTAGTAGTCAAAATTACCCAAATTTTTCACTGTGTAGAATCGAAGATCTGCAGGCTTGAGTTTAAATTTCGAAAGACTGAAAGAATCCATGCTGGCAATTTAGAAGGGTCAGAATTAGACTAATAAACAAATCAGGTAATTATTCAATTGCCTCAATGACCAAACGAGGAACGTCGTTACTTCTGGTTTGGCAGTAAGTCGTTAAGATTGATCGTTCTTAACTAGTAACTACTCATAGCCAGGAGAAGAACGATTATGATCTCTTTGCAGTGACTTTGCCTTCTTGGCCGCAAAGCGTCAATATGGCTAGAGCGCACATAAACATCCTTTGCACCACACACACACACAAACACACATACACACATAATCTCGCCATCTTGTGTGAGAGGTGTGATGGTGGTATATTAAGATTTAATGGGAAAAACTCGTCACCAACGAGTGCCCTCTGTCCATCAACAAAAGTCTATATTTCATTCGCTGCGCTTGGCCTTAGGGTGCACTCACACCAAACTCGTTATAACTGCCTCCACTGCACCATTGTATGCATCTCGAGGACATCTGCATCAACTTGAGTTAGGGTTTTCATTTTCGTTTTTATGGGGTCGCGGTTCAAATCGCGGTAGTCCACACATTGGCGTCCACATCTTTCTTGTACTTGAAAATATTTCTTCTCATAGAAATTTACTGCTCTGAAAATACTGGGGTTGCTAATAGAACCAATTTTCGGATTCGGAAGAGCTGTAACAAATAGAACCTCTTCATGGAGGAAAATAGATGGTCAAAGTGAGAGAGTCAAAATTTAGAGTAGACATGCCCAGCTAGGAAAAATTCCCGCCGGAAATACATGTTCCACGTCCACCACTATTTCTTCTGGAGAGCGGGAGCCTCTACCACCACTCCCGCTCTCCAGAAGAAATAGTGGTGATCGCGGAACATGTGTTTCCGGGGGGAATTTCCCCTTGCTGGGCATGTCTGATTTAGAGAGTCAGTCCGTTCTTCTAGATGGTCGAAAGGGCCTTCCATAATTTTTTCAACACAGTCAGCGAGACCCTCATTTTATGGCCAGTCTGACTATTAGAAGCAGATCAGACTCACTATTAGCACAATCATTGTATCCTTCGGGGATGGTCAATATGATCATCTTTTTCCACTCATTTCGATCATCCAACGAGGAGCAGAAGACCCTTATGAGAGAGACTGGAATATCAAATATATATGTATAACATAGGCAGAAAGAGGACACCATATATAGAAGACCATCTATGATGATCAGTTTGGCCCTCTGTGATAGTCAGTTCGGCTCTCTGTGATGGTCGAATCGATAGTCACAACATTTTTGGTTTTAAATTCAACAATTTTTTTTAGCTACAAATTTATTCAGAGATTTTTTTTGTGATATAGCCTCATTAGTGTCTACAACATATATTTTGTTCATCAGAATCGGTTTAGCCATTTTTAAGAAGAACCACTTTTAAAATTTTTCTTTTCCCCACCATAACTCCCAAGAAAACGAATTTGTAAGGTATGCTTACCCGGCTATGCCCTTTATTGAATTTTCAACCAAACAGTTGCATTCTTATCAAAGAAAAATAAATTTTCTACTCAGATGCATTTTTCATTTAAAAAATAAATTATGAAAAAAGTCGAATTTTCATTCAAAAAAGATTTCAGTTGATTTTTTAGCACAAAATGTGTATTTTTCTCAAAAGATCAATTTTGTACGCAATTGTTGAATTTTCAACAGAAAAGTAGATTTTTGGGCGAAATAGGATGACTTTCTAACAAATTGATTGAATTTTTAACCATACAGTTGCATTCTTATCAAAGAAAGATGAATTTTCTACTCAGATGAATTTTCCACTCAGACAGATGAATTTTTTATTGAAAGAGGTAAATTTTCAGAAAAAATAGTTATGATCATCCAAAAAAGATTTCATTTGATTTTTTAACAGAAAATGCGAATTCTTCTCAAAAGGTAAGTTTTCTACGAAATTGTTGAATTTTCAAGAAAAAAGTAGATTTTGGAACCAAAAAAGATGACTTTTCAACAAATCTAATTTTCAATCAAACAGTTGCATTCTTATCAAAGGAAGATACATTTTCTATTCAGATGAATTGTCTACTCAGACAGATGAATTTTTTATTGAAAAAGATAAATTTTGAAGAAAAAATAGTCAAATTTTCATTCAAAAAATATTTTAGTTGATTTTTTAACACAAAAGGTGAATTTTTCTCAAAGCTAAATTTTCTACGAAATTGTTGAATTTTCAACATAAAAGTAGATTTTTGAACCAAAAAAGATGACTTTTCAACAAATCTAATTTTTAATCAAACAGTTGCATTCTTATCAAAGGAAGATAAATTTCCTATTTAGATGAATTTTTTACTCAGATAGATTAATTTTTTATTGAAAAATATAAATTTTGAAGAAGAAATAGTCGAATTTTCATCCAAAAAAGATTTCAGTTGATTTTTCAACACAAAATGTGAATTTTTCTCAAAAGGTAAATTTTCTACTAAATTCTTGAATGCTCAACTAAAAAGTAGATTTTTGGACCAAAAAGGATGACTTTTTAAAAAATTTATTGAATTTTCAAACCTACAGTTGCATTCTTAACAAAGAAAGATGAATTTTCTACTCAGATGAATCTTTTACTCAGACAGAT
Source organism: Andricus quercusramuli (assembly GCA_932178445.1). Lineage (NCBI taxonomy): Eukaryota > Metazoa > Arthropoda > Insecta > Hymenoptera > Cynipidae > Andricus > Andricus quercusramuli. Next base: position 145,568 of record CAKNXH010001098.1, read on the forward strand.
GAATTTTTTATTCAAAGAGGTAAATTTTCAGAGAAAATAGCTATGATCATCCAAAAAATATTTAATTTGATTTTTTAACTTAAAATGCGAATTCTTCTTAAAAGGTAAGTTTTGTACGAAATTGTTGAATTTTCAACATAAAAGGAGATTTTTGAACCAAAAAAGATGACTTTTCAACAAATCTAATTTTTAATGAAACAGTTGCATTCTTATCAAAGGAAGATAAATTTCCTATTAATATGAATTTTTTACTCAGGTAGATTAATTTTTTATTGGAAAAGATCAATTTTGAAGAAGAAATAGTCGAATTTTCATCCAAAAAAGATTTCAGTTGATTTTTTAACACAAAATGTGAATTTTTCTCAAAAGGTAAATTTTCTACGAAATTCTTGAATTCTCAACAAAAAAGTAGATTTTCGGACCAAAAAGGATGACTTTTTAACAAAGTATTTGAATTGATAACCAAACAGTTGCATTGTTATCCAAGAAAGATGGAATTTTTACTGAAGCAGATGAATTTTATAAGCAAAAAGACAAATTTTGAACAAAAATAGTCGAATCTTCATCCAAAAAAGATTTCAGTTGATTTTTCAGCACAAAATGTAGATTTTTCTCACAAGGTCAATTTTCTACGAAATTCTTGAATTCTTAACAAAAAAGTAGATTTTTGGACCAAAAACGATGACTTTTTAACAAATTAATTAAATTGATAACCAAGCAGTTGCATTGTTATCCAAGGAATATGGAATTTTTATTGAGATAGATGAATTTTTAAAGCAAAAAGACCAATTTTTTAAAGCAAAGTAGTCGAATTTTCAGCCAAAAAAGATTTCAGTTGATTTTTTAACACAAAATGTGAATTTTTCTCCAAAGGTGAATTTTCTACAAAATTGTTGAATTTTCAATGAAACAGTAGATTTTTAGACTAAATGGATGACTTTATAACAAATTTATTGAATTTTCAATCAAGCAGTTGCTTTGTTATCCAAGAAAGATGGAATTTCTACTGAAGCAGATAAATGTTTGAAGCAAAAAGACAAATTTTCAAAAACATAGTGGAATTTTCATCCAAAAAACATTTCAATTTATTTTTTAACACCAAAATATGAATTTTTCTCAAAAGGTTAATTTTCTACGAAATAGTGGAATTTTCAAGCAGAGATCGACTTTTTAAACAGACTGTTGAATTTCCCAACATATAATAAAATTTACAAAAAAAAAGATATTTTTCAGGAAGAAGCAACTGCAAAAAAATAAATAAAAAGGAAGCAAATAAATTGCTAACAAGAATGTTATATCAGGTTCACCGCAAAACTTGATTTTAAAAATTCTCTAAATTTTCCCTGACCTATTTTTCATTCAACTCGACCATTAATATTCAAAGACCAGAATATTACATTTTTAACATTTCGAACCTAGAATCTTTTATAAGCGGAATAAAACAATTTCAAATAAAAATAAAAAATTTCAAATTTATTCTAATTGACATTTATTTGAAGTTCTATAAATGTCCTGATTTTTAAAAGATTTTTTTTCTAGATGGATTCCTGGTTTTACTCACTAGTTTTCTTTGGCACGTAAAGTTAAATTCATATTAAATTTCTGTACAATTTCCGTGAGTTACTTGTTTTATTTGTGAATTTCCGAAAATTACGTACATGAATGATTGCCCAGGCCTCAAAAATACACACTCAGCTAGTACTGAGCGTCACTACATTTTTTTCTATTGTTCCTTTATTTTAGCTTATAAGGTCAAAATTAAACATTTTTTCGAAAAACCGAAACTACACAGCAAAACAGACCAATATTTAGATGAGGTATGCAAAAAAATCAGACAAAAATATTCAACCGTGCGACCGGAAACTGGAATACCGTTTTATAACACTGGAACATCCCCTTAAGGCCATGTGATGAGTGGGTCACGTGACCCGATTCGTACCTTACCAGCACTTTTATTATTTCCTAACTTATTATCACACAAAGCGTCACATCGATTTGATAATTTGGGATCCTCAATATTAAGCACAAAGAAAGGTGGGTCTCGACCAAAATTTTTATAATTATGAAAAAAGTTTTTTTTTGTAAATAATTTTTTCTTGCTTTTCTCAACATTATTAAAATTTAGGACCAGACCGACCTTTGTTAGTGCTTCTTATTTATCATCCCAAATTTTCAAATCGATGTTGCTATTCGTGTGAAAAAAAGTTGGGAAATAAAAAAAGTGTCGGTAAGGTAGGAATCCGATCACGTGACGCACTCGTCACATGTCCTTAAGGATTGAAAGCAAGGATTTAACCGTTTCATACACTTTTTAGGCACATGAATAAAAGAATGACCTTATCCAATCCATTATTTTGACAATTCACTGATCCAATATTGACCCCTTTAGGGCCTTTATGGTAAAATCAATCAAATCATCATCCCAGCGCAATTCAATCGACCATCAGAAATCAGAGTGACTTGGGATCCTAATCAGTGTTGTAACACGACATTATTAGGCAGTCAGCGAGGGCTCGCGCCCTCTTGACAGTGTAAGCAGTAACAAGCAAGCAGCGTCCGTACGTAATACGTGTAGCTAAAGGGGGTAGGGGGTTGGGTAACCAACTCGTGAAATTCAATTACTGAGGCAGCGTGGGTTGGAGGTTTAGGTTTAGGGTTCGGAGACGCGTGAGGACGGAGGGTTGATTCCGAAGGGGTTGAAGGGAGGGGGTGTGTGGAATTTGAGTGACGGCCGAAATCGAGAAAGTAGTCCATGGTAGGCCTAACTCTCACCTATCTGATCTTGCGTCTTACCCTATTCCTCACTTTCCCCTATTTCTACGCTCTTCCTCTCATCTTTTCCCTCTAGGCTTCCCACAAACCCCCCAACCCCTTACCCCAACCCCCTTACCCCAACCCCCTTATCCCAACCCCCTTACCCCAACCCCCTTACCCCAACTCCCTTACCCCCACCCCTACCAAAATTTCCTCAATCGAGAACGGAGGCACGCGCGACTACGCGGGGGAGATAGCGAAATTGAAATTGTACCTACCGATACACAAGGTTCCATTATGCACCTCGAGAGATGGTTTAGGGGAGTTCCTGACAAGGCTCCTAACGTTTCCCTCATTGTAGGTATATTGTGTACTTTGGAATTCGAGAGGCCGCACAGGTGGGATTCATTGGTCTGGATCAAATTCGAAAAAGAATGGAAGAAATATGCCTCATGCTTATGTATGTATTTAAAATTGAATATATGTTTCTAAATTGAATGTGTCAAGTTTGAAGCATCTGCACTAGGGTGGTCCATAACCATATCGGTTTAATTTTTTTAGAATAGAGGCCCTCCCACCCCCCTCTATTGTGCGAGGTTTCGGGGAAAAAAAATTCTTTGAATTTGTGCCAAGTTAAAAGTCGGGCTCAAAGGTCCGGGAAATCCGATAGGATTAACATGGAAGAATTTTGTTTTTGGAAAAATGAGATTCAAGTTTCTAGGTTTGAATCAGCTTAGGGGTCGTACTTGAATTACGTAACGGATTATAGTTGCAAAATAGAATCTTTTATAAAGGGAATAAAAAAGTATTTCAGATACAAATTTAAAATGTAAAATTTATTAATTTATTTTAAACAAAAAAATGTCTTTTCTACTATAAAGGATGGCTTTTCACCAAAATACTTGAATTTTTAAACTTAAAATATAAATTCCTAACAAAAAGTGTCATAGTTTATATTTCAATCAAAAAACATTAAATTTTTTTAAAAAGTTTTTTAAAACCAAAAAGACGAATTGTCAACAAATGAAGATTCTTCACGAAGGAAAGGAAATTTCACCTAAATTTTTGAAACTTCAAGCCGAAAGACGAATTTTCTCGACAAAAACTGAATTTATAAACAAGAAATATGACTTTAGCAGAAAATTATTTTTTCACGAAACTGATGCATATTTACCCAACAAAAATGAAATTTTAAACCGCGAAAATTATTTTTTTCTTCGCCTAAGAAGGAGAATTTTCAACTAAAAGAGATCAATCTGAAAAAATGGAAACGTTACATTTTTAATTAAAAAATTAATTTCAAACAGAAAAGAAGGCTTTTTCACTAAACAGTTGAATTTTCAACTAACGAGAGGAGACTTCAATCAAAAAAATAAATTATCGACAATGTAGTTTAACTTTTACCCAAGTAGTTGAATTTTCAATTCAAAAATATTAATTTCCAACAAAATAGTTGAACTTTGACCAATTTAAAAAAAAATGATTTCTTAACAAAGTGATTCAACCAAATCTTTCAAATAAAATAGTTGAATACTCAAACAAAGAGGAACAATTTTCAACCTTGAAGTTACATTTTCATTAGAAAAAAAAAATTTCCACCAAAGCGGATGAATTTATGAATCAAAAAGATCAATTGAAAAAAAAAATCGTTGAATTTTCTGTTGAAAGAGATTTTAGTTGACTTTTCACGAACACAATGTGAATTTTTAACCAAGAAATAAATTATTTTCTTTATTTTTTTATTATTATTTTATCATTTTTATTATTTTTTATTATATTTTTTATCTATTTATTTCCTTAATTTTGTAACAAAACTTTTCAAAATTCTCTACCCAATGGTTGCATTTTTATCCAAAAAGATTAAATTTCTCTTAAAACAAATTAATTTTTATTTGAAAATATAACAACATTCAAAAGAATAGTTGAATTTCCATCCAGAGAAGATTTCAGTTCTCTTGCCAATGCCAAACTATTAAATTTAACCAAAATGTAAATTTTCTATAAAGTAGTTAAATTTTCAACAAAATAACAGAATTTTCAACCAAAAAGTATGACTTTGTCAGAAGATTATTAAATTTTCAACCAAACAGTTGTATCGTCCAAGAAAAAAGAAAAGTCTACTAAAACAGGCGAATTTTTAAATAGAAATGACAAATTTTCCAAAAAAAGTTGAATTTTCATCCAAAAGGATTTCAATAGACTTTTCTACAGAAAAATATGAATTTTAAACAAAAAGTTAATATTATACTGAAAGAATTGAATTTTTAACCCAAAAAGATGAATTTTTAATAGAACAGTTAAATTCGCAAAAAGTGTCTTTTTAAGAAAATTGTTAAATTTTCAACCAAATGGATAGTGTCGACGGTTGCTTGCAAATAGCCTTGTTTCTATATCGGGAGCATCAGAACATAAACAATGAGGGATGCCTGAACCGTTTTCAATTGGAATGCATAATATTGCGCAATATAATCGACTGAGTACTCGCGCACGGTGGCCCTTCTGAGGCGACTTTCGCAACCGTGTCTCGCCCCATGAGCTGACAAAACTGTGTGCGCCAGCAATTCTAGGAATTTCTTAGTCACGAGTTTCTAAACCGATAGTAAATTGTCAATTAGCGGGAATTATTTGTTCAAATTTCCCGTAAGATTAAAATGGGAGAAATTGCGCAAGAGCGTTTAATGATAATCTCTATGTATTACTGAAAACATTCCAATTTTTAAAAACGGGAAATATCAAAAATTTAAAAAATGGCGAATATAAGG
>CAKNXH010001098.1:151183-166013 GCA_932178445.1 Andricus quercusramuli
AGAGGGGGGGGGGGAGTAGAAGGGGAGGGTAGCAGAAAATTGGAGGAATCATGGGATGGGAAAGGGGAAAGGGAAAATCAAGGGATGGGATGGGACTGGGAAGGAGGGGAGCGGTTGGAAGAGAGAGGGTGATACATGGAGAAAGGGAACTGAGTGTACATATGGAGAGGTTAAGTGAGAGGGGAATAGTAGTGGGGGGGAGGGGAGAGGAGAGAGGAAGAATTGGATAGGTGGGTTGGTAAGGAGAAGCGGGGAGCAAGAGAGAGGGTTCAGGAGTAGTGAAGTGAGAGGTAGTGGAGAATTAGAGAAGTATGAAGAGAGAGAGGAATAGGGTGGTTGAGTGGAATAACGAAAGAGAGAGAGAGAGAGAGAAGACGGGAGGGAGAGATGGGGAGTAGAGAAGACGATAAGGAAAGGGATGAGAAGTCCCTACTTCTCATCAAGAAAGAGAGCTAAAATTAGAAGCGAGGGAAAAGTGTATATAGAGGAGAAGCGAGGAGTCGCATTGGATTTGAGGAGAATCATGAAAGGGAAAGTGAAGTAGGAGAGGAGAAAAGAGAATATAAAGTAGAAGAGGTAAGGGGAAACGAGAAAAGTCGAAAGGGAGTGTATGGGATATGAGGGATGGCAAAAGGAAAGTGAGGGAGGGGGAGTTCAGGAAGTAGTGAATGATGGTGAGGACGAATTGGGTGAGTGCAGGAAGGAGAGTAGAGGTGTAGAGGAGTAGAAAAAAGTGGAAGATGTGGGTGGGGGAGGGGGAAGAGTGAAAATAAGAAATAGAGGAGAATTAGAAGGAACTGTGGGATAGGGTGGGTGAGTAAAGTTATAAGAGAGAGAGAGAGAGAGCGAGCGAGAGAGAGAGAGAGAGAGAGAAAGAAAGTCGGACTGGTAAGGGAAAACGTAGAAAGAAGAGCAAGGGAATAGAGGGGAATATGAGATGTAATAAGAGGTGAGGGGGAATAAGAGATGTGAGTAGGGGTAGTGAGGAATGGCAGGGGATAAAAAGAGAGATAGGAAGTAGGGAAGAGAGGAGAAACAGGACTGGAGAGGTGAAGTAGTGGATGAAGGAGAAGTGAGTAGACGTAGAGAAGGTGAGAAAAATTTCGAGGGGGCAAGTGAGAGAGGGAGTAGGAAAGAAGATAAGGAGTGGGACTAGAGATGAAGGAGGGGCAGTGGACGGGAAGTAAGGGGAAGAGTGATGAGATATGATAGAATCGGACAAGATACGACGAGAGAAGAGAGGAGTGATAGAGGAAGGATTCAAAAAACTAAAAAAACGTTCTAATAGGCTAAAAAGCCCCTTTTTCTAGTCGCATGGCTACAAAGCAAGTAAAATGTTAAATACGAATACACGACAGCACTGTCTGACCTCGTTTTTATATTCCCCTCGGTTTCTATTTCATCCTCTTTTCATTAATTCAGTAACTTTTCAAGGTTCGCAATTGATCAAGGTCGAGATTTCTCACCGGAAACGGGAGTACTGACAGGCTAAGAATGGCATGAGTGAGCCATCGTGAAAATGAGAGGCTGTGGTGGAATATGTTAGACTACGGCAGGGACTGTCTAGGTCGATCGACGTTCAGGAAGTCGCCTCCAGCCGCAGCCCCTCAACCCCCTTCTCATATTTAATAACCCACGCACACACATGTCGGTCCGTACACGTCCACGTACGAGGATTACCCGTGAGTGCGGAGGTTCGTTACGTACAATGCACCGCTGATTGACCAACCAGATCCGCCCTGAAGTGCCACGGAGTCGCCGTCACATATCGGATCACTGCTGGCTGTCTGGCATTGTGTACCCACCGTCTTTACTTTTCTCACTTTTGCAGACTACCGTGTCTGATTTCTCTGCCACCGAAAAGAAAATGCAGACGTTCACTTAATTATGCCTCTCACTGCTGTTCATTTCTATTTGCTAATGTAACCCCTTGCTTTCAGCTGCTACGCTTCTCTTGCGTAATACGCAATATGCATATGCGCAATAGTACGCATTGCAGATTAAAGTGCACATTGTTGTCCGCTTAATTCGCGTGGAATTTCTTGACGTAAACATCTTACTGATCGTGTTGTTCCGTTAGCATTTGTGGGAGAAGGATCTAATGTGGTTAGGGACGTTTAAAACTTCACTCTTCGCTGAAAAATAGTCACGCTTTCAAATAATTAGAGAAATACAAAATAGGATCAGTGATAGCATAGATTTTGAAAATAGCATGGGGAAATAGTAAAACAAAATTTTTTTCCTGTAAAAAAAGATTCTTTTTTGCTATGCTGGGAATCGAACCACAGGTCTTCCGATTGCCGGTCGGATGGTCTTACAAGTCGCAAAATAATTCAAAAATTCACGAATTTCAAGTTTATTCATAATTATTTAATGTCGAGATAAATTATTTGTTACAAGTCGAAGCATCACTTGGAAAAAAAATTAATAAGATTGAAATAGTTCATTTAACACATTTTATACGGTTTTTTGTGTGTACAGCTTTCATTTTAGGTAAAAGTTGCAATTCTGATTCAATCATAATCATAAGGGGCTGATTTTATCTCCTGAAAAAATCTTTAGAATTCTGTTAAATATCATCAAAATTAAAATTATTCAGAAAAAAGTTTTTTCGCAAAAATAATGAATGTATAATTTCTTATATGTTTCTTTTGATAGAACACAACTGAACAGGATTGTAAAGAATGTTTCAAGAGATAAAATTAGCAGACGACCATTTGGGTTAGATATTGCAACCTGAACGATTTTTTTCAAAATTTTAATTAATATTGGTTTAATTTTTGTTGCTTTTATCAATGATTTTGAAAATTGATCAATTTTAGAACACACACACACACACAGAGGGGAAAATAGGGGACTGGCTTTGATCCCTGATATCTTCTTCTAAAAGAGCTAGAGAATGACAAGAGGGTAATTACAAGAAGCAGTTAATACTAGAGAGGGTAATTACTAAAATAGATAAATAATAGTGGGGTAAATACTAGTAATCCGATAGTAAATAGACAGCAAATAATAGTAAATTATTAAAGTGGGTATTATTAGAGCGGGTTATACAGAGTAATGTCCAGAGGGGGTAATTAATATTGGACCATTATAACTAATAAGGGGGGGGGGGGGTAAATAATTGTGGACCGTAGATACTATAGAGGGTAACAACTATAAGGGGTAATGACTATAGAGGGTAATTACTGAAAGGGATAATAATGAAGCAGGCCGTAATTACTAGGGAGGGTAATGCGGGGTAAATACTATGATACTAGAGGAGTTGGGGTAATTAATTTTTGACCGTAATTACTACAGGTGGTTATTATCAGTGAGCCGTAATAACTTGAGGAACTAGTAACTATAAGGGATAATAACTAGACGAAGTAATTACTAATGGGGGTAATTACTATAGATGATAATTACTAGTGGTTCGTAATTAATTTAGGGGGTAATTACTAGAAGAAGTAATTACTAGTGGACCGCAATTACTAGAGGAGGTGATTAATAGCGGACCGCATTAACTAGAGAGGGTAATTCATTAAGAGAGTAATTATTAAAGGGGATCATTCAAGGGTAATTACTGGAAGATATAATTACTAGTAGGCGCAATTGCTGGAAGGGGTAATTACTAGCGGGGAGGATAATTATTAGTGGAGCGCAATTACTAGAGGGGGTGATTACTAGTGGGTCGTATTGACTGGTCAGAGTAATTAATCCAAGGGGTAATTGTTGGAGGAGGTAATTTTAGGGTAATAACAAGAAGGGATAATCACTAGTGAGCCGTAATTACTAGAGATGGTAATTACGAGAGGAAGTAATACCCAGTGGACCATAATTACTAGAGAAGGTAATTCATTAGGAGGGTTATTATTAGATGGGGTAATTTCAGGCTAATCACCAGAAGGGATAAAAAATAGTGGGCGCAATTATCAAAAGGGGTGATTATTAGTGCGGAGGATAACTACTAGTGGACCGCAATTACTAGAGGAGGTAATTAATAGCGGACCGTATTAACTAGAGAGGGTAATTCATTGAGAGGATAATTATTAAGGGGGGTAATTCAACAGTAATTACTGGAAGATATTATTACTAGTGGGCGCAATTTCTAGAAGGGGTAATTACTAGCATGGAGGACAATTACTAGTGGACCGTAATTACTAGAGGGGTAATAACTAGTGGACCATGTCAACTAGTTAGAGTAATCAATCAAGGGGGTGTTTGTTAGAGAAGGTGATTTTAGGGTAATTACAAAAGAAGACAATCACTAGTATGCCGTAATCACCAGATCACTAGAGATGATAATCATGAAGGAGGGTAATTCAGGGTAATTACTAAAAGGGTTGGGTAACAGACGAAGGCATTACTAGTAGCCTATAATTACTAGAGTGGATAAACATTACAGAGGGTAATTTTCTATTTATTACGAGGGGGAGAAATTACTAGAATGCCGCAATTACTAGAAGGGGGTAATTACTAGGCAAAGTAATTTCTAGTGAGCCGTAATCGACAGATGGGGAAATTACTGGAGATGATATTTATGAGAGAGGGTAATGACTAGAGGGGGTAATCACCAAAAATGTTCATTTTGAGAGGAGGTTATTTGGGGTAATTACTATAGGGGGTTACAAGTGTGTCGTAATTACTAGAGGCTAAAGTAGTAACTACTAGTAATTACTAGTGTGCCTTAATAAGTAGAAGGTGTAATCATTCAAGTGAGTAATATCTAAAGGAAGTAATTGTCAGTGGGCTGTAATTACTAGAGGGGGTGTATACTAAAATTCTGTAATTACTAAAGGGTGTAATGTGATGTAATCACTAGAGGGGGTAATTTACTGCAATTACTGAAAGGGGAAATTACTTAAGAATCACTGTAAGAAAAATTTGTGGTAAACTTCTCATATCTACATGTATTGGAAGTAATTAACCCATACAAGGATGGAAATATTCCCATTCCTCAGTACCATACTTTCCATACTTGTATGGAAGTTTTACCATAAAGTATGGAAAATCTTCCAACAACCACCGAAAAATTTTGTATACTGGTATGGGATATTCAAAAGTATGGAAAAAATTCCATATTTTTGTATGGGAAATCTACGATTATTTCTTACAGTGAAGGATTGAGGTTGAGAATGAAGCAGATTGGTAGAAAGATGGAGGGGCGCGAAAAGTGCAAGGTTTTTGCATAATTTAAAAAAAATGTAAAATATAAGAGGATAAAAAAATGTGGGACAGTTACATCATCAGGGTTGTTTAGAATTTTCTCGCGATGAAAGCTCTGGGCGTCAGAACGCGAATGACGTACGACGAGCGTAAGCGGAAGCTGGAAAGGACTTCCTTTGCACCCTCTGCCGTTGGCTTCACGCTTTTCCGCGTTCATAAATATTTACCAGAACGCTTGTAGGGACCGTGCACTCGGCTCTTCCATTCTCTCGGATTTAATGAACCGCACTGATTTTTCACGGACGCGGCTAGCGAGGGGCGCTGAATTCTGTTTCTGTTTGTATCCATCTTCGACATCCCTCCCCCAACCCCTTTCAGTTATTTTTCACCTACCTCCATTTCAACCTAAAACCCATCGGGAGACATATCGTCGATTTCGAGTTTTCGCATCAGGGCGATACAGATTTAAAGGGAGGAAAAAAGAACAGAGGGATGCTCAAGGTGTCGGGGATCGAAGACGAATTATCACAAAGTGACGTGCGTACTTATTTATAGTTCTCCCTCCCAAGTTTCCTTTTTTATTCTTTCACTTTCACGCTTTCTCATTCTTCGAAAGATCGAAGTTTCCATCAAAAGTCCTAATGATCCGGAATGGTGATGTGGATTCCGTGTTCCAGTTTTTAGTTGGGGTTGACTTTTCACTTTTGGCTCTTATTCGGCATCAGGATTGGAAGTGTCCTAATATTACGTGACGCTATCTTCAGCCATTTTTGACTCACCCCTCCCTAATGTGAGATTTCGGTGAACCCCCTCTCTAAATGTCATGTGATACTGAAGCTGACCCCCCAATTATTTCCAAATACTGAATACGAATGTAATTTTATATTACTGTCAATCGAATAACGAATAATAAGCTGGAGGGGGTAATTACTAAAAGGTGTAATCACTGAATTAAGTAGGGGACGGTGGGGAGTTGTGGGCCGTGGGGAGTCGTGGGCCACCTCAATCATCGCCATGTCGTGGGTGGTAGGACTGCTTTAACCACTGCCAAAAAACTCTCTTTGTGTAAGCTCACTTTGTGAATTCGACTCATAGTCTCAACACGCGTAGTTCGTATTTTGACATTGTTGAATAAAGAAATCAAAATAAAGTTTGCGTACAACTCAAGTGGTTGATATTCGAAGTACCGTTGTGCAGCATATTTCAAAGGTAAGTTAGTGCAAAATAATCCTTGACCAATTGGCTTTAAATTAAATCAAACAATTTCGGTGAAAAATTCATTGTGTATATGGCAATTCGGTCATTTCGTAAATGTCGGCTGTGGGGAGTTGTGGTCCACCGTTAGTGGGAAGTCGTGGGCCAAGCGTTCTTAATGCGTATTTCAATTTTTTAAGTGAAACTTCTTTTCTGTTGTTCTGAAAAGTGAGGTTAGAGTGAATTAGGAATGTCAATTGTGTTGAAACAATGAATGTTAATCGGAACAACACAGTTCACTGCAACATGTGCGATCGTGCGGTGCACTTGAAATGTGCCAACATGAGGACCGGATATTACACTTGCATACATTGTGAATTAGAATAATTTTTTTTTAATCTTTTTAAAATCATAAATTCTTATTTACTGCAACTTTGAAAAACATAAACTACTGGAATATGCCATTTTCTTTTATTTTTTGTCATGGCCCACAACTCCCCACCACAATCACAAATATCGATTTTTATAAGATTTACGTCATCCTAAATATTTCTCGCGCATTAACGAATTTCATTAATTGTGGTCTCCAGTTGATGTATTGAGAAGTTTACTACAAATACCAGTTCATACATCGTTAATTTTTCTATGTTCAGAAAAGTTATGTCTTGAAAACAAAGCGTGGCCCACAACTCCCCACTCTCCCCTTATTATTAGAAAGCGTAAATCCGGGTAATTACGAGATGAATTAATTACTAAAAGGGGTAATTACTAGGCGGAGTAATTACTAGACGCGGTAATTACTAGAGTAATAATTACTGACAGGAGTATTACTTGAGGGGGTATCTTCAAAGTAAGCATTTATTGCAGGGGGTGAGCTCGGATAATCACTAGAGGGGCTAGTTACTGGAGGGGGTCATTATTGGTGGGCCGTGATTACTAAAAGAATTAATTACTAGAAGAGGCGATTATTATAATAATCGCCTCTTACTCTATAGAGTAAGTAGGTCGGGGTAATTAATAGAGGGGATAATTACTAGAAAGGGTAATGACTGAAAGGAGTAATTAATAGAGGGTGTGATTACTGGACAGTGTGATTACTAGGGGGTGTCATTATGAGATAGGGTAATTATAGGCGATTATTAGAGAATATAATTACTAGTGGGTCGCAATTACAAGAGGGGGTAATTACTAGAGGGAGTAATTAGCAGTGGACAGTAATTTCTAGAGAAGATACTCACAAGTGGGCCATAATAACTAGAGAGGGTTTTTACTAAAGGGATTATTCACTAGAGGTGATAATTATTATAGGGGGTAATTTTAGAGTAATAACTAGAATTACTAGAAGGGATAAATACTAATTTGCCGTAATAATTAGAGGGGGTTATTAAAAATGGACCGCAATTACTAGAGGGGGTAATTACTAGTGGGTTGAAATTACTCGAGAGGGTAATCACTTGAGGTGATAATTACTAGACGGAGTAATTTTTAGAGGGGGTAATTATTAGAGGGTGTGATTATTAGAAGGGGTAATTCGGGGTAATTACGTTTATATTTTTCAAAAGTTCGAATATTCCATGTGACGGTTTGTGAGATTTTGGTATGTCCCCTCTTCAAATGACATGTGACACTGAAGCTACCCCCCCCCCCCAGTACTTTCAAATACCAAATATAAATGAAATTTTATATAACTGTCAATTAAACAATGAATAATGAGCTTTTAAGATTATTTTGAAGAATTTGTTTCTCTCTGTTTTTACGAAACTTTCCCTTTTTCCGGTTTTCTGGCTAAAATTTGAGATAAATTAATAGAAGAAAAAAAAACCTATTCTTGGTTGAAAGTTCTTTTTTTCTGGTTGTAAAGTACAACATTACATTTTTAGTTTGGAATCTATTTAGTTGGGTTGAAAATTCTACCATTTGGTGGAAAATTTTATTATTTTATTGAAAATTCAACAATTTTGTTGAAAATTCATCTCTTTGGTTGATATCTTTAATTTTTTGTTGAAAATTCATAATTGGAAACTGACCTTTTCTAGTTGAAGTTTTCAATATTTGGCTGACAATTCGTCTTTTTTGATAAAAAAAGAATCATCTTGTTTGAAAAATCTTCCCTTCAGATTAAAAATTCATCTGTTTTACTTGAGGATTCTACTTTTTTTTTAATTCTTTTTTTTTGCAATTCCCCTGTTTTGTATTACAAATGAAAATCTGTTTTGGTTGAAGATTCATCAGTTTAGTTCAAAAGTCAACTATTTGGTTGTAAATTAACTTTTTTGTTGAAACATCATATTTTCGGCTGGAAACTTCAACAATTTTATAAATAATTCCTAAATTTTGTAGGAAATTCCTATTTTTGTTTAAAAATTCATGTATCTTGTTGAAAAAATTTTTTTGTGGAAGATGAATCTCCTTCGCTAAAAAATCAACACTTTGGTTAAAATTTCAACTTTGGCTGAATTTAGAACTTTCTTCTTGAAAATTTTTTTTTAAGATTCATCATTATAGTTGAAGATTTATCTCTGTCGGTGGAAATTCAACTTTTTTGCTAAAAATCCATTTCTTTAGTTGAGAATTAATTCCCTGAACTGAAAATGTAACTATTCAATTTTTCGTTGAACATGAGTCTTTTTTCAGAAAATTATCATCTTGGTTGAAAATTCACCCTTCTTGGTTAAAAGCTCAACCTCTCGTTCAAAAATTAATTTATTTGGTTTAGGATTCAACTATTTTCTAGAAGATTTAACTGTTTTGTAGAAAATTCCTTTTTTTTTTTGTTTAAATTTTTTCTTTTTGGTTGAAAATTAACTTTTGTGTTGAAAATTCATATTTTCGATCGGAAGTTGAATAAATTCGATATAATATTTGACTATTTGATCAAACATTGAAAATTATTCTTTAAAATAGAACTATTCTGTTGGAATTTCTTTTTTTCCCCTTAAAAATTAATTTCTTGACAAGAAAATGTAGCTATTCCATTTTTTTGAAAAATTTTTCTGTATAAGTTGAAAAGTTTTCCTTTATGAACTGGAAGTTCAACCATTTGATAGAAAATTCATGCATTTTGTTGAAAATTCTTCTAATTTGGTAGAAAATTAATTTTTCTTATTAAAAATTCACAACTTTGGTAGAGGATTAAACTATTTTGTTAAAATTTTGTTTTCTTTCATTCAACTATTTGAAAATTTGTTTGTTTGTTGAAAATTAGTTTTCGAAACTTAAAATTTAACAATTCTATTTTTGTTTAAAAATTCATCCTTTTTTGTTTAAAATGCAACTGTTTTATTGAAATTTTATATTTCTTGGTCGAAAATGAATCTCCTTGTTGGAAATTTGTTGAAAATTGTTGGAAATCAATTTGTTTGGTAGAGAATTCATTTTGTATACAAAAATTAATTTTAACCAAAAAAACATATTTTTTCAAAAAAATTGTTGCAAATAATATAGTTGAGTTTTCAACCAAAAAGATTAATTTTCAACTGAATTAATAAATTATTAACAAAAGGAATGAATTTTTTATGAAGCAGTTCAACTTTGAGCTGCGAAGTTTACTTTAAAAAAAAATAAATTTTTTGCCAAGTAAAATCCTGAATCTTCAACCAAAAATTGAATTTGTAACAAATTAGTTTAACCAAGTAGTAAAATGTTGAATAAAAAAATATCAATATAAAAAAATGTAATAATTGATATTTCAACTCAGTAGATAAACTTTCAGTTAAAAAAATTAGGTTTTAACTAAAAAAAAACAAGTTTTGAATAAAATACTTAAATTTTCAACAAAACCAATAAATTTCCAAATAAAAGAGTAAATCATTTTAAACGTTAGTTTTGAATTTTTTATGAAGAAAATTGTATTCTCGACAAAAAATTTATTACTTGAAATTCCATCCCATTTTTTTTCATTTTTAATCAAAAATAGTAAATTAACCAAAAACAAAAATTTGTAACCAAAAATATTTATTTTCTACCAATAAATAATTGATCCAATCGAGTGTTATTCCAATATAATATTATTAATAATTATAATAAATCGCCTAAACAATTTATTTTCTTCACTCTAATCAATTACTTAACTCATCTTAATTGCAAAATTGACTAAAAGTGATTTTTTTAAACTGCAATTTTGTAGCATTCATCTAAGAGAATATTATTAACAATAATAATAAATTGTATAAAGAATCACTCTTCTTAACTTTGATGAACTTTTATTTTCCCCTAATTAAAAATTGGACAACAAATGGAAAATTTGTGAAAAACCCGGGTTTTTCTAACTCCATTCTATGAGAAAATTGCTAAAAATAATAATAAATTATTTGAACAATTTATGTAAACATCAAAATATCAGTATGAAATGGTCTTCTATATGTGCCAGAAATAATTTTCACTAAAAAAAACCGCAAAAAAAGTTATAATTACCGCGAAAGACTCGCAAACCCCATTTTTTCACTTATGGGGTTTCTTTGGGACACTATAAAACATACTTATGGTGTCGGTATTTGAAAAGTGATTATTTATTCTTATTCCATGGCTAATTGTGAAGAGAAATTTCGAGTTTCAACTCGATTGAGATAATATTTAGGATTCTGAATAAGATTCACAAAAACGTCTTTTTTTATGGGGAATACATGTTAAGCTTCATGGGGCTTGCGGCACCCCTAAATATAATTTTTTTCCCAAAACAAAAAAAAAATGATTTATTTTTGTGCAGATTCGAACAAATTTCTGGAGTGTCCCCATAAAAATTCGAAAAAAAATTGTTTGGACCACCCTACTGTAAGCCCCATTAATAAAAAAAATCCCACAATTAAAAAACTTCTGAATATTCCTTTGAAAAAAAGGCTATCAACGGGATTAATCTGCTCTTGAGGCACTCAACGAATCACAAATCAGAAGTATCAGAAGAGTGGGGGTGTGAGGGGGTCTAAGTAAGAAATGTGCATAAATTTGGGTGAAGCGTCTCATGGCCAGGCCGGTGGTACTTGAAGCGTAGAGAGGCCTCTTGGTAACGGCGAGCACTTATTCGCTCGCTCGCCAATCCAAATGAATTGGATAATTTGATCAGCTAGTTGCTGGCCCTTTGTTGCCTCCTGGGAACTTTGAATGGTCCAGTCGACCATCATCTCGTGACCCCCCCCCCCCCCCTCCAACCACAGTCACACTACTCTCTCACTCACCTCCTGATCTCGATCACAATCTCTGTCTCCTTTAACCCCCAGCCCCTCCCCCAGGAGGGGCCCCTCCCCCAGCGATATCCAAGATCTTTGTTTGCCTCTGATATCAACTCCAACAAAGATCATAGCAGACGCTAAATAAAGAATGCAATCACATCCTCTCGGATACCATTTGTAGTTGAGACTTACGAAGTATGTAGGCCTGTTTCTACAAAATTGTATTTATCTGAACAAATAGTTTATTTAATTTAAACTGAGCGGATAAAAAAAGAATATTTGTGTTTTAGGCACGATAAATAGTGAGTGAGGCCTGAAACAAAAGACCTTGGACACTAATGGGCCCGAGCGGAGAGTTTTAGGTGATGACTTCATGAAACTCTTAGCGTGGGGTGATCACTAGAGAGATTGATCAGCGATATGGGTCGGTGCAGTTCACGGAACGAGCGTGTTATTCAAATAAAAAGCACGGGGATTCTAGGAAAGAGATATGACTTCATGGTATAATAATAATGATAATAGTAATAATAGTGAATATTTTTGGAATATAGGGTAAGCCGAAAAGCACTGAAAAGTTTCTGTGTTGCATGACGAAGAAATTTGAAAAAAAAAAATTTATTTGTTACCATTCGGCAAGTCGATTAAAAAATTTCAAATTTTTCATTTCTTAATTTTTTCTGTTTCGAGAAAATGACAATTTTTTTTGATTAAGTTTATGGAATAAATGACAAAAAGTTAGACGGAAGAAAGTAATCAGAAAAATTTTTCGTCGAGATATAATATTTTAAAAAATGATGAAAAATGCATTTTTGTTAACTGGTACTATAGTGGCCAAAACAATGTTTTTTTCAAATATAATTTTTTAATAAGATAAAGGAACACGCACATATTTTTAATTTCCAACCAAAATTTTTTCTATCTTCGACGGATTTTTTACGGGTAAATACATCTATCGATAATAATTAATTTAATTTGTTGAATGAATAAGTTGATAATTCATGTAATTAGTAAATCAATCATTAACGTGCTTCTGTAATTTAATTGAAATAACATTAACAAATGAAAAAAATTAAACCCTTCTTTTTTGCAAATTTTATGTAAATTTAAGAACATGAAAAATGCACACCATTTTTTTCCATATAAGAAAAATTAAAAAAAGTTGAAATTTTCTAATCTCCTTCAACAGTGGTGACAATTTCTTTTTTTTTTTTTTTTTTTTTTCTTTGAAATGTCTCTATTTTATTTAAAAATTTCACTACTTGGTTCTTTTTGGTTCTTTTGATTGGAAATGTAACTACATCATTTTTTTCCTCAAATTTATCCTTTTTTTTTAAATTCAACTACTTAGTTTAAAGTTAAACCACTTTGTTGAAAAATAATTTTTTTGGTTGAGGATTCATCATTTTAGTTAAAACTTGATTTATTTTGGTAAAAATTCAACTATTTTTCTAAAAAGTGTTGTTTTTTGGTTGAAATGTAAATTATTACATGTTTCGTTGAAAATTCACCTTTTTTGGTTAAAAATTAAACAATTTGATTTAAAGTTGCACTAATTTGTTGAAAATTAATCTTTTTGGTTGAAGTTGTAACTATTTTGTCAACGATTGACTATTCAATTAAAAATGTATATATTTTGTTGAAGAGAATTTTTTTTGTTAAAAAATAGATTTTGCATCCGAAAATTTAAAAATTTTATTTTTGGTTGGAAATTTATTCTCTAGAAGTAAAAAATTTAAATATTTCTTAGAAAATTCATGTATTTTATTGAAAATTTGTATTTTTGAGTAAAAAATTAATCTTGTTGAAAATTCATCTTTTTCATTGAGACTTCAACTATTTTATTGAGAATTGATATTTTTTGTTTGAATTAAACTGTTTGAGAATTAGCTTTTTTGGTGTTGAAATTTAATTTTTCAAACTAAAAATTTAGCGATTCCATTTTTTCTTGAAAACTTTTACTTTTAATCGAAAATTCAACTATTTGGTTAGAAAAATCATACATTTTATTAAAAATTGCTGCATCTCGAGATCGAAAATTTCTTAATCTAAAAAGACGAATTATTTATAAAATTGTGGAATTTTTAACCCGGAAATCTGTTTTTTCAGCAAACAAGTTTTGAATTTTTTTTTACTTCGAAAAAGTTTAATTTGAAAAGAAATAGTTGAATTTTCAACCAAATGGTTTCTTTTCTTAATAGAATACTTGAATTTTTAACAAAAAATATGAATTTTGATCGTAAAAGTACATTTTCAACTCAAAAAGTGGAATATTTAACAAAAAAAAATTTTTTTTCAGACAAAAGAGATGAATTTTGAACCATGAAATATCAATTTTCAATCAAAAATAACGAATTTTCAAATGAAAAAAAAAATTTTTCGACAAGAAATATAATTAAAGGAAGCATTTGAATTTTGAACCAAATAATTAAACTTTTGACAATAGAGTTGAACTTTTCACCAAGTAGCTAAAATTAAAACAAAAAGAATGAATTTCTAATCAAAAAGGTTAATTTTCTACCAAAAGACGAAGTTTCAACAACATAAATGCATTTTCAACCCAGCAGTAGAATTTCCTTCTAAAAAAGGTAAATTTTCAACCAAACATGGTACATTTAAAATTTGCATTTCAAAAAATTTACAACCCCCGAAAAACAGGAATTATCAACCAGTTAAAATCGACGAAAAAATAAGAATTTTCAAAAAATAGTCAAGTTTTCAAGCAATAAAATCGAATGTTTCAGTTGACTTTTAAACCGGAACAGGAGAATTTTCAACATGAATGTTTAATGAACAATGTGAAATTTTCAAAAAAATAGTTGAACCTTCAAACTGAAAATTGAATCTTTAAAATTTCAGTTTGAAAATCTAATTTTAACAAATTTTCAGCCAGTTGGATTCAACTAAAAAAGAAGAATTTTTTAACAAAATACATGGATTTTCTACCAAATGGTTGAATCGTCAACTTGTAACAAGAGCAAATTTGCATCTAAACATGAAATAGCTACATTTTCGAAGAAAAAAATTAATTTTGACAGAAAAAACAATTTCAAATAAATAGTTAATAGGGCATCTGTCGACCGAAAATTTTTTTTTTTCGATGTCAGACTTTTAAATTGGGATCTTAATGATAAATTCAGCAACATTCATGGTGAGTTGATAATTTCATGATTTTTTAAAACAAATTCAACAAACAAAAGCATTATTCGGGAATCTGTGGACGGAAAAATTCGTTTTCTTTCTATGTCAGTCTTTTTAATTGGGAAATTCATGATGATTTCAGAAAAATTCATAATTGGTTGATAAATTTTATACTTTTTTGAAAA
>CAKNXH010001099.1:10005-41422 GCA_932178445.1 Andricus quercusramuli
CGTTTCAATATAGATAAGTTCAAAACAGCAACAGAAACATTAAATTATCAAGTTGAGATTTCTAATAGCTTTGATGCTCTCCAAGAACAGAGAGACGATAACAATAATTACGAGGAGGACCCGGAAACCCTATGGAGCAATATAAAAAAGGCGGTAAAGACAGCCGCGAAACTTACGATAGGTTTAAAGAAAGTAACAGAAAGCAAACCATGGTATGACGAAGAGTGCAAACTCGGGTTTGAAAAACGTGGGAAGGCCAGACTAAGTAGTTTACAAAATAAGTGCGATCAAACACATAAGAAGTATCTCGAGATTAGTAAAAGTACAAATAGGCTCTATAGATCCAAGAAAAGGGAGTGGGAAAAGAATAAAATACTAGCAATAGAAACGCATAATAAACAGAATAACCCGCGCGGGATGTACAGGGGAATCAATTTTATAAGGAAAGGCTTTCAAAGTAGAACGGAAGTAATGAGGGACGAAAATGGCAACCTAGTAGCCGATGCGACAGAGAGACTGAATTTATGGAAAGAATATTTCGATAAACTATTAAATGTACGCGAAGCCCCCGTTGAAGGTAATCTCGGCGAAATCCATACTGCTGATCTATTAATTGATGATCCTGCTGATATAGAAATAGAAATGGCCATAAAGAAGTTGAAAAATAACAAAGCCGCGGGCATCGATGATCTACCGGCTGAACTGATAAAAAATGGAGGCCCTTGCCTCAAAAGACAAATTTGTAAATTAATACGCACAGTTTGGAAAACAGAACGCATTCCAGAGGAATGGAATGACTCTATTGTTATTCCTATCTTTAAAAAAGGCGATAAAATGAACTGTAACAATTATCGGCGAATTTCACTTGTGTCGTCGTGTTATAAGATCCTGTCCAATGTAATCTTAATTAGGCTAACTCCTCTCGCCGAGGAAATCATTGGGGATTACCAGTGTGGATTCCGCCGAAACCGATCTACAAGCGATCAAATGTTCACAATTAGACAACTGCTAGAAAAAAAATGGGAATTTAATGAAGCAGTGCATCAGCTATTTATCGATTTTAAAAAAGCTTACGACTCTATTATACGCGCGCGAATGTACTGGATCCTGGAGTTCTTGGGTGTGTCAAGAAAATTGGTTAGACTTATCGAAATTTGCTTAAGCGGCAGTAGGGGAAGATTACGCGTAAACGGAAGGTTATCTGAAGAGTTTTCGATCCGCGATGGTCTGAAACAGGGCGATGCACTTTCGTGCGTCCTTTTTAACTTAGTTTTAGAATACGTGGTTAGGAAAGTGCAGGCGAATCCGACCGGTGCTACCCTCAATGGGGTAATACAAATTCTTGGATATGCGGATGATCTCGACATACTAGGGGATGATAAAGAAACGGTAGCAAAAAATGCAGAAATCTTGATCACAAAAGCCAAAGATATTGGCTTGGAGGTTAGCGAAACGAAAACAAAATATATGACCGTCGTCAGATCCGAACAAAGTAATCAAGACGGGGATCTAATGGCCGGAAATATGAAATTTGAAAGGGTTAGCGAGTTTAAATACCTCGGGTCAATTATAACTAGCGAAAATAAGATTAAAACGGAAATCAACGCGCGACTGCACGCTGGCAATGGTTGCTATTATGCAGCAAACACACTATTAAAATCGCGATTGCTATCTAGAAACATCAAAGTGAGAATCTACAAAACAATAATAATGCCGGCCGTCATGTACGGGTGCGAAACGTGGGCGCTGATGAAAGGAGAGGAGAATAGGTTTAGAGTTTTTGAGAATAAAGTACTTAGGAAAATCTATGGTCCAAAAAGGGACGAAGAGACCGGCGAATGGAGAAAAGCGCATAATGATGAGCTGCATGCTCTCTACGGGTCAGCAAATATTAATAGAGTAATGAAAGCGCGTAAAATAAGATAAGCGGGGCATGTAGGAAGAATGGGAAATGAAAGAACAGTGGCGCAAGTTTTAAGAGGGAGACCGATTGGTAAGAGACCCTTAGGCAGACCGCGAAACAGATGGGAGAAAAATGTAAGGGATGATTTAAAAGAACTAGGACATGATTACTTAAACTGGATGGAGGATGCACAGGATAGAGATGTGCGGCGGTCTCGGGTTAGTGAGGCAATGAACTTTCGAGTTCGAACTGCTAATCTATAATAATAATAATGATTTCCTGTATCTATAGCGTAATTAAGCGACACATTCATTCGAACGAGACATTCATTTTCTAGTCTATTCGCGTCCTAATTGATTCTAGATTTAGTTTCCTTAGTAAAAAATTGTTACAGAATTTGCAACTGATATATGGGAGTGATTTTTAAATTATTATTGTTTAAAATTTCATGAAAATGAAAATAATTAACAAAGGTTGATTCTTTTCTTGTTCCTATATCATTGTGTAAACAACTTTCCTGCTCTCATTATCTTTTGGAGAACTGTAGTGTTGATATTTTTTTCGTCACTTGCGTCGTTGGTACAAAATGTTGATTTATTTATTACTTTCTCATCAGAGAAGGTTCGTGTGAATTTCAAACCCCCCCCCCCCCACCTTCGTATTCCGTTTTTGTCAAATGTCCATGTTTTGAGACCTGAACTCGAAAACAATTTTTTCGCGAATGTGTCTGTGTGTTCGTGTTTCTGTAGATTTTTATTTTGTCAGCACGGTAAATTTCAAAAGAATTACCGAAGTGGATTGGCCATTTAGATGCTTTCTTATTGCCCCCTATTTTCAACATTTCCCCCCCTTTCCTATCATATTTTCAGTTAGAAGGTCAATCAGTTGGTTGAATGTTGAACTCTTCAAATGATTTTTTGTTTTCAAGATTCATAATTGAAGTATACAATAAATCTTCTTAATTAAAGATTACTCCTTTTTTGGTTCAATATTCAGCCGTTTTGTAGGGAATTAAACTATTTGGATGAACATATTATCGGGCTTAAAATCTAACTACTTTGTAGATAATTCTTCTCCTTGGGATAAATATTTAACAATTTGGATAAGATTTTATATATCTTTAACAGAACTTTTGATTCTTTTGGTTCAAAATTAATTTTTTATCTGAAAATATAACTATTTTCTTTTTCTTTTGACATAATCATTTTTAAGTAAAAAAATCTAACTACTTTATAGGCAATTTACGTATTTTTTTGACAATTTGTCAATTTTTGTTAAATTCAACTTCTTCAAAAATCGTTTCTTTTTTTGTAATTTATTATCATTCATTATTATTATCGTTCTTTCTGTTGTAGGTTCAACTACTTTTCAGCTTAAAAACTCAACTCTTTTGTTTCAAATTCATATCTCTGGGTAGAAAATTAATATTTTTTGGTCAAAATTCTATATTTGGTTGAGAATTTAACAGTAAAGAATTGAAAACTCGTATTTTTTCGTTGAATCAGACTAATAACATTTCTTGTTTGTTAAGAATGATTATTATTTTCAACTAAAAATATGACTTTTTCACTTTTAATTGAAAACTTCTTTGAAAATGCAATCATTTTTTTGAAAATACACCTATGGAGATAAATATTTACTCATTTGGTTACATATTCAATCATTTTGTTAAACAATTTTTTTTCTTATTAATATATGGTAAAAGTTTGATTGCGATGTTATGCATCTGAGTAAATAAATAATTAAATAACGTATAAGGTATAAGTTGACATACTTCAGAGCATATAATCTATCTCAATTTAGTTCTGTGAAGAAAAAAATTAAAATTGTAAATGAAGAGAAAGAGAAACCATTTCATATACATAAAGAAACATATACGAATTGAAAAGTAAGGTTGAGGAAATGGTTAAATATTGTGAAATTATTCACCTGAGCTTTTAATATTTTAACTTTAAGATGTTAAAAAGTAGTAATGCTAGTTTTAAAAAAAGTCCATCATCAATTGCGAAGATGATAAAATATTTTATATACAAAAATGTGTGGAAAAGTGAGCTATTATTTCATAATCGCTTACAGATGACATCTACCTCCTATACTAACATTGTCCTCTCTTCACGTGTGATTATAATTTATTCCGCACTTCGTCAAATCATTCCAGTGGCGAAATTGAAAGAAAAAAATTACAGAATCTGCAATCGGAGTATTTTTTTCTATTATATTATAAGTCAGGGTTTTCCCGATGCACGCTTTTAATGAGCCTTTCTTCTTCTCGTAGATATTGTCACGTTTGGTTTAAAATGTTTTGAGTCATAAAAGCAGATAGCTAGGTCTACGTTGCCCTTGAATGGGTGTGGATATGTCGGTTCGTGTTTCATCTAACCCACTTTCCAGAGAACGAAACATTTTGGAGTTCGACCAGTCGATTGTTATACCTGTTTGCGCTGAAGTTCTTAAGCCGGAAAATAAAACAGTGTAGAAGTTCAACTGGATGATTGATATACCTGTCTGCGTTGTAATTCTTATGTCTCACATTTTATGTGCCACATTTGCCATTTACTTTAATAGGTGAACCTAGAGTTTGTAAACCTGGAATTCATAGCGACAAACTATGGTTTGTGACAGCTGTATTTGTAACAACGCTAATTTCCATTCGAATTTGTCTGAATGTCTCGTTGTGTGGGTTCGCACCGTGTATGATGATGGAGAGCAGAGGATGGTTGGGTTCTGCGTTTGTCTGCACGATCTCTGGGGTTCCCTGGGGTGCCCTCGCGAGTTGCATCAAGCACATTTTTGGAAAAGGGGTAAGCGTGTTCTCCCACCCCTTCACTCTGCGCCACCAGGACATGGGCGCCTGATAGGGCCGTGTTCTTAGCCTCGGCTTGGTGAAGTATCACTGATTTTCAAGATAATTATATCTTCGAAAGGAATATCAGGACTTTTCGAAGGCGTTAGACCCACTTTCGTCATGAGGTCCAAAATTCATGCAAGAGGGGGGGGGCACCATCTGGGCCAGGCAAGGTGAGGTGTGAGGTGAGTTGGGGGAGTGGGCCCTAAGAGGGAGAGGCTCGGTGTGTCCGTGGATGCGGGGCACTCACTCGTTCTCCAGCGTTCGAACAGGCAACTACTTTTTGCAAATTGTCATTTGAGTCCGAGCATTTTGCCAGTTCATTTGTAAATTTAGTTGGTGTAGTTAACGGTCGAGACTCGATTGTAACATCATTAAAACTCTTCTGTCGAATAAAACTTAGTGGTCTTCATCTTACGTGCCCCGGGCACGTAAGAATATTTTACATCATGGTGCAACGTGGACAGGGCCGAAAACGTGCGTCTGTGGTGACGAGGAGAGCTTCTGCTGGGGCAAAAAGAACCCAGACCAATTCTACAGCGATCAACCAAGAGCCTGTTAACAACAAGGGTGGATCTAAGCGCGGACGTGGACGTGGACGCGGCCAAGTCGACGCTGTGAATCGCCCGAGAAAGATCTCAACTGTTGCAGCCGAGGAGGGCGACGACTTCGCGATGTTACGAATGGAAGAGGACGATGCCATCATGCAGCCGACAACACCGCGGGCTTCAGGAGGACTACCTGCGGAGACGACTGCTACAGCGGCTACGAGAACTACTGCAAGGACGAGCACGAGTAATCGAATCAGCCGCTAGAACAGTGAGTGGTGCTCAAGGTATGGATCAGGTAAATAATACAAATATATATCCGCGTGCGGAAGCAAACCCGATAACTTTATTTGCTGAGTCCCTACAAGAGACTCCACGCGTTGGCAAAGATGCACCTCTGAGCGATACAGATTCGCGTATAGGTGGTCGCATTTAAATCGCGAAAGAACTGCCAGTGTTTAGTGGAAATCCTTTAGAATGGATGCATTTTGAAGCCGCTTATAAATCTTATATGCGCTTGTGAATTTACTGATCCTGAAAATATTTCAAGGTTATACAAACCGTTACGCGGCCAAGCTCTTGAAGCGGTGGAAACTGTGCCAACTACTGCTAATACGGTCGAACCAATTATGGAATTTTTTAAATTAAATTTTGGCAACAAACGCCTTGTGGCCGAGAGAATTGTAAAAGATATTCACCATCTACCAAGCTTGCGATACGGAAAAATTGGAATTGATATTGCTTGATCGTCATGTAGCAAGCGATCCGGGAATGAGTTGCTTAGAAAGGCTTTCCGAATTTTTATACCAAGATGCTGAATACGCTATTAACGGCGGACTTTTAAACTTAGAAATGAGAACTGTAACCTATAGGAACAATGATAGGGATATAAACAATATAACGAGAAGACAAGGAAGAGCTCAGAATGCGGCAGCGAGCTTCGTAGCATCCACGCGACGTGAAAATAATTTTCAAATCAATGATTCCGGTTCAAAAGGCGCGTCGTGTGAAGCTTGTAAACGAGACAATCACGAAATTAGGGATTGCAATAAATTTAGGAAAGAATCTTTCGGAAGAAGGAGAGTAATTATAGGTAAAGCGGGTCTCTGCTACAAATGTCTTGATAAAAATCATATCGCTAGATATTGCACGAGAGTCGTCGAATGTGATGTTTGTCATAAAAGGCGCAACACGGCCATGCACATCTCAAAGAATGAAAAGCCAAGTGGTAAACATCATCATGATGCTCGTCGAGGCGATGCACGTACGCAACAGGAGAAACTTGATCGGCCCGAGAATGAAAAAGACTGACTAGAAGCGCGAAGAGGGTTGCTCAGATTCGCGCCTATCAAAGTCCTCGGACCGAACGGATCAGCGGGCGCGTTCGCCTTAGTAGACGGGGGTTCTACTATTAGTTTAATTGACAAGAAATTCGCGCTACAGTTGGGTATCAACGGGGAGCACACGCAGATGTCGGTGCAAGGTTTATGGGGAAACGCGGTCAGTGTAAAATGCGAG
This sequence comes from Andricus quercusramuli, assembly GCA_932178445.1. NCBI lineage: Eukaryota > Metazoa > Arthropoda > Insecta > Hymenoptera > Cynipidae > Andricus > Andricus quercusramuli. The sequence continues at coordinate 16,820 of CAKNXH010001099.1, forward strand.
AGGGTTAGCTTTAATATCGCCGGCATACAAGATGTATGTAAAGTTGAGCATGCAATATCGATCGAAAATTCAGGCTTGCCAATTCAATCACTCTCTAGTGAAATTACCGAGCGGATCAATAATATTGAAAACGTGAAAATAAAGTCATACGTTAACGCACGTACAGTTATTCTTCTTGGTCAGGATGATTGGCAACTAATTATGCCTCTAGGATCACGTCCGATAGAGAACAGCGGTCTCGTAATTTCGCGTGGAAAACTAGGCTGGACTGTTCACGGTTACGAAGAAACTAAATACGTCAGTTCGTAAACTCAAATGCAGAAAAAGCGTGTGACGAGTTAGATATAATATCATCAATTAATGAGACGGAAAAATTGAGAGAACTAGAGGACTTGCTAAATAATTATATTAACCTTGAAAACTTGGGAGTTTCCAGTACAAGGTTGATGAGTCACATGAAAAGCCACGCGGAATAGATTTGGCAAAAGATGAGAAAGCCCCGCAAGTAAGCAGTAGATCCACCGCGTTGAAAAGACTTCATTTGTTAGAGAGAAGGTTAAAAAAAGATTCCCAATTTGCGGAGCTTTATTACAATGAATTTCATCGATTTCTTTCAAATGGTTACGCAGTAAAAGTCGGTCCTGAAATTCAAAGAACACGTTTATGGTATATCCCTCATTTCGGTGTTCAGAGTATAAATAAGCCTGGGAAAGTGCGCCTTGTTTTAGACGCGGCTGCAAAAACATCTAGCATTAGTCTCAACGACCAATTGGTCACAGGTCCAGATCTACTTCAATCTCTTATCGGTGTACTGTTGAGATATCGTGGCTCGCAGCGGATCCTCTTTCGTAAAAATTGCGAGGGTAGTGTTGACAAGTGCGAAATGAGCGTGTTGGTTTTTGGGTCTAAATGCTCACCGTGTAGCGCGATTTTCGTAAAGAATAAAAACGATGAGAGATTTAAGAACGTCAAGCCCGACGCAGTAAACAGCATCGTGAATAACTTCTATATGGATGATTTATTAGACAGTAGAAGAACGGTCAAAGAAATGACAGATTCGGTGCTTGATATAATTTTAATCAACAGCACAGCTGACTTTCAAATGCATGGATGGGCCTCAAATGGTCCACGAGTGATAGAATACTTGAGCGAAGATAGGAGGCTAGATACTAACGCGGAAGCCAACTCGTGCCACGAAGTAGACAGAATTCCTGGTTTATGTTGGGATAGGAAACTAGACACGCTAAGTTCCAATGTGGGCTTAAAGAAAATCCATCCCGATTTATTGAGTGGTAAAAGGAAACCTACGAAACGCGAAGTTTTTTCTATCGTCATGTCAGTTTATGATCCCCTTGGAATTTTAGCTCCTCTCATTCTCAACGCTAAAATATTGATGCAGTACATTTGGCGCAGCGGAATTCAATGGGACAAACCGATTCGCAAAGAGGAATTTGAAGCTTGTTCAGTTTGGTTGAATAAGTTGCCAAAAATGAGATATTGTAAGATTCCACGTAGTTACATCCCGCGCGGTGAAGAGTACATGAACACGCAATTACATATTTTTTGCGATGCGAGTTTTGAAGCTTATTCCGAATTCGCATATTTAAGAACTATATCAAACGACGAGAAAATTTGTGTTTCTCTCATTATGTCCAAAACACGAGTGAAACCAATAAAACCGATGACCATCCCGCGATTGGAATTACAAGCGGCGCTACTCGGATCGCGTCTGGCCACGACAATACAGAAGGAACTTGAAATACCAGTCGATGAGCGAGTGTTCTGGTCCGATTCCACGACGACATTACATTGTATTGGATCGGAGCCCCACACGAAACAAACTTTCGTCGCGAATCGACTCGGAGAGATCGCAGAGTCAACACGAATCTCTGAGTGGCGCTGGGTGCCAACCGTCTTGAATCCAGCGGATGATGCAACACGCGTATCCAAGAAAACCATGACATCAGAAGATCGCTTGTTCCTCGGTCCTGAATTTTTATTGGATAACGCGAGCTCTTGGCCGTGACAACAATCTTTAAGAAAATCTCAAATCAAGGAGTATGATCATTTAGAATCGCGAAAGGAATTTATTTGCACGACTTCAATTAGCGAGATCGAGATTCCGACTACGGTAAGATTGCTAGATTGGAATGGGTTATTGGCTATCGCTCACCGTTTGAGATCGCGAGTTTGTCATTGGATAAATCGTTGGCGTAAAACAAGAGAAAGAAACGGGTTAAAAATCAGTGCTTGGATCGATCGTTGGAGGAAACAGCCGAACACGCGACACATTTTGCAACGAAACTCCTAATCGCTTCTTACCATCGACAATTGAAACGTGCAAACAATGAGATTATAGTGAATGAATTGCGACAAGAATTTTATATCGTAGGATTACGCGCTCGGCTGCGTTGGATCTCAAAGCAATGTATCGTTTGCCGTCTTGAACGGGCGAAATCATGGAACCCACCGGAGGCCGATCTTCCGAAAGGCCGCATCGTATATGAATTCCGTCCATTTACACACTGCAGGATAGATTGTTTCGGTCCTATGTTCGTAAAGTGTGGTCGACATAGAGAAAAGCGTTGGGGAGTTCTTTTCACGTGCATGACCACACGAGCAATTCACTTAGAATTGGCGTAAACATTGCACGCAAGCTCGGCAATCATGGCTTTACGACGACTTGGGAGTAGACGAGGTTATCCAGTCGCTGCCTACAGCGCTAATGGGACCAATTTTACAAAAGCAAGTGAAGAATTACGCGACGCGATCTTAGGCATTGATAAAGATAAACAGCGAAAATTTGCAGTCACGAAAAAATTCACCTGGCATTTCAATCCTCCGGAAGCTCCACACATGGGGGGAGCGTGGGAGAGATTTATACACTCGGTCAAAACAGCTCTTTTTCATACTTTAGACGTTGAAGCACCGACGGAGGAAATACTCTTGACGGTATTGTTAGAAGTGGAACATATTGTGAACTCTCGTCTGCTTACGCACGTATCAATCGATCCGCGAGATGAGGAGGCACTAACACCAAACCACTTCTTGATTGGCTCTTCCTCTGGAAACTTGCGAATAGAGAAATTCAAGACCGAAATGTTCACTCCGCAAAAACGATTCAAATTGTCACAACATTTCGCTGAGTGTTTTTGGACGCGATGGTTAAACGAGTATCTACCCACGCTGTTCACAAGGCGGAAATGGCACGATGTGCAGCCTTCGCTAAGAGTGGGAGATATTTTGATCATCGCAGACCATCACGCGCCAAGAAATGTCTGGAGGAGTGGCAGAGTTAAACAATTACTCCCAGTTTCCGACGGAGTCGTTCGAATTGTGAAACTAACCTCCGGGAATAGCGAGTTCACGAGACCAGTCCATAAACTGGTCGAGATCTTCGGGATGGATGAAGTCGAAAATTTATGAATTTTGCGACTGAGGGGAGTTCCAGTTAGCTAGACATCTGAAGCTTTCAAGGTCGGGATGAAAAGTCAGGGTTTTCCCGATGCACGCTTTCAATGAGCCTTTCTTCTTCTCGTAGATATTGTCACGTTTGGTTTAAAATGTTTTGAGTCATAAAAGCAGGTAGCTAGGTCTAAGTTTCCCTTGAATGGGTGTGGATATGTCGGTTCGTCTTTCATCGAACCTACTTTCCAGAGAACAAAACATTGTGGATTTCAACCAGTCTATTGTTATACTTGTTTGTGCTGTAGTTCTTAAGCTGGAAAACAAAACATTGTAAAAGTTCAACTGGATGATTGCTATACCTGTCTGCGTTGTAGTTCTTATGTCTCACATTCTATATGCAACCTTTGTCATTTATTTTAATAGGTAAATCTAGAGTTTGTAAAGCTGAAGTTCATAGCGACAAACTATGGTGTGCGTGGATGCGGGGCACTCACTTGTTCTCCAGCGTTCGAACAGGCAGCTACTTTTTGCAAATTGTCATTTGTGTCCTAGCATTTTGTCAGTTCACTTGTAAATTTATTTGGTGTAGTTTACGGTTGAGACTTGATTGTAACATCATTAAAACTATTGTGTCGAATAAACCCAGTGCTGTTCATCTTACGTTACTCTTTGTTGTGCTTATTTCCCTGCTTGCACACCTTAACCCGAACACTCACCGACGGAAAGTACCACCAAAGCAAAGATTAAGAGGTCGTTCGCAAAAATATAGAAGAAAAATAAGAAAATCTTATTTTTTTATTCTGATATCGGAATGCTAATGATGCGCCATTTATTTACTGATATTTTTGACACGGTGACCTTCAAACGAGCAAGAAGTTCATTAATCTCTTGTGGGCAACGCGTCTATAAAAAGTAGACCATATCAAAGTTTCATTGCCAGACTTCGAAGACGCTCTGATTTTAAATGATAACCTTTTTTTCTACATTGAGTTGAAGGAATGATTTGTTCATTATTATTTGCTCAATTCAAGAAAGGTATTCCTTTGGTTTAACGGAAGAACTGGCTCAAATTAAAGAAATAATTAACTTTATTTTATCATTCAAAAACCAGAAAATTATTTCTTCAAGTCCAATAATATTATTTTTTGCACAATTAGAGAAATTCCGCTAATAATGATGCGAAATTCTACTAATTCATATAGAAAAAAATGATTCAGTAGAGAAGTTGGATTCATTGGATTTATGGATGACACCTAATGTTATTAGTCAAATGTTTTTCAAATTCGGTGGAGGAAAACTACTAATTGCTTTGTGACAATATGTGGATTCACTTAGGGCTGTATATTTAAATTAGAGAAGGTTATAAAAATAGGACACGTCACAAGTAAAAAAGTTAAATAAAAAAGCGAGATCATAATATTTGAAGCTTTATTGAAATAACAAGAACGCAATTTTGTGAAACCCATGAATGAGTTGCATCTCTTCCAACAGCATAACGTATTTACAAGTCATTGCTTCACGATGGAGAACAGGAATTATTTACACAATATCTATTTGACCTTACACTTCATACATTGAAATGAACCGTAAAATTTACGGGTAACGTTTACTATCGAAAACAATCTGAGTGTCGAAAAAGCGACAAAGTAGGCGTGTTCAAAAGTACATTGAAATATTTTACTTTCATGCTGGTGGGCAACGGTGCCCAGAACTTGATTCCAACCCCGAAAAAAATTCTTTCTTTGATTTTCGAAATTTTGGTATTTATAGGCATTCGAGGCACTCGAAGTTTTTCAAGTAAAGTGCATGGAGAAACACTTTTTGGGGGTTTTGGAATAACTTGTGAATGTTTGGCAAATCTTACGCAACAGTTTGAAGACTTGTAAAGGACCTACCAGCGGAAAATTATATGTATGATTCATATGAATTTGCCACCAAAAAAATTATCCCTGCATCCAAAAATTAGGATGGAAGTAGGTCAGGGAAACCCTGGAAATCAGAAAAAAGTCAGGAAATTTTCTTGGTCACATAAAGTCAGGTATTTTGAAGAAAATCTTGCACAGATCTAGGACTAATCCATTGTAAGTATTACTTCATTTATTTTTATTTATTTCATTACTATTATTTTAAATCTCGTAACTGCGTTTTGTAGATATGTCAATAACTAAGTCAAGCGGATAGCTATTATTCATTAAAGTTGTTTTCAGTTGATTCAAATTTCCTTTTCTAAATTGGATATCGCTAAATTTATGACATCCATCTACTAAACCTTTTAATTAACCAATTTTATGGAAAAATAAATGATGTGAATTGTAGTTTAAATATCTTCAAGACGAAAAAGGTTTTTCATACCAATTGTTTAACAAAACATCATTTGGATTTTCAATGATTTGTAAATCAAGATAGTTAATACCGTTATTAATATCGCGTTCATTTACGATAAGTTCAATTTTGAAATAGGTACAATAGTTAAATATCATCGGCATACCGTCTATATAAAATAGGTGTGAAATCTAATAATTCCTGAACTATTTTGTCAACATCTTGCAACATGAAATTAGAAATAACCGGGGATAAATGTGAACCCATGGGGCAACCCGTTATAGAATTTCTTATTGAAGGAGAGAACCATACCATCAAAAACCGTTCTGTTAGCAATAAACAATTTATTTTTTGTTATTTTTCTTGAGTTATAATTTAAAATAAGTTTTTCTCTGATGCAATCTATTGCAAGGTCTTGTAGGCTATTATCAAATATGGACACCACATCTGAAGAAACTATTGCATGAGTTATTGGTACATTAATGTTTTTAAAAATATTCTTAGGTTCCCAAATATTTTTTACAAACGAAGTAGTGTCAACAGAAACTGTTTTCAGAATATTAGAAATATACTTCGATCAATTATAAGACGGAGAACCAACTGTTAAAATAATCAGTCTCCAACTCCAATTCGGTTTGTGAACTTTAGGGAAAGCAGGAGTTTTTACTATGACACTATGGTGAGTTTTTAAACGATATGCACATTGATCATCAATTGATCTCTTCTTTCTTCATCTAATAGCTACTTAATTACATTTATTTTTGATAGTTGGAACCATACTGGTTCTATTATTCTGCTTAAGTTACTATTATCAGCCTTCACAAAAATTAAATCTTTACGTTTCTATTACAAATTGTGAACTGACTAAACAGATTTTTCTAAATTTTCGAATTTACTATTACTATTTTGATTTGAAACTATTTAAGTGACAGTTTCACGAATGTTAAATTTCAAGTCTCTTTCTAAAATATTCTAAATAGAGTTATCATTTCGTAATATTTTAGTTAATATAAATGCTGAAGTTCTCAACATGAACATGTTGCTGGTAATTATATTAAAAAGCCAGTATATTATGGTTCCTAAGGCGTCTTTCTTCCTGTGTTTTGAAAAAAATGGAAAAAACTACGTGTACACTATTTGTGAATTATCCTGCATTGTGCCGAAATAATATTCACTCTAAAAAAGTACTCCGAGTAGAAAAATCTGCGAACAAGAATAACAGTTCGTGAAATTCACCCTTTGCATACATATTTTGTGAACTTATCGTGAGAGGCAAGGAGACTGACGCTGAAAAAGCGACGCCGAAAAAAGCGTTTCGTGAATGTACTGAAACCTCCACGCGATGGACCCTGGAAACTACGAATATGTAGGCTAATTTCAGTCGTACGAAAAAGGAAAATATTAATTTTACTATATATCCATTCAAATGAGGAGTGATGTTTCAGTGAAGGTTTGGTATAAGGGATGTTGCTGTAATTTGACATGAGTATTATTGTTTCCACACCTGAATCTCACTTTATAACGAATTTTATGAAAATCGATGTAGTGGAAGCCTATTTATATATTTTAGAGGGTAAAAAAATACCCCTAAATTAAGCTCAGGAGAGTTTATATATATTTTCAGGTTCTTATCATAATCAGTATTCTCAAGAGCCTTCGCAAACCAATTTTCATCGAATTTGGATGAAAATTCAAGTTCACCCCTGAATAAGGAGTGCAAACCACCCCGGGACTCGAACCCTGAGGGTTGAATTTTCAATAGATTTCGAAGAAGGTGATTGAATGCTTATACTTCCTGAAAACTTGCAACACGCAGGTAGCTTATGCCAAAGAGAAAACAAAGCTATCTCAATTTTTGACGGAGTTATGGATTTTTTAACACGTTTTTGGGACATATATGTCCCAGTGGCCGTTAAAGGGTTAAACAATTACATTATTTTTTAAGAGAAAAATTTTCTGAAATTATTTTTGAGCGTGCCTGGACAAATAAGAATGTAGATAAAAATGTCTGGAGCTTTGTGTGGTACAACCAGAGAATAGGAACCTGGCAGAAAAATATCTGGAGCCTAGAATAGCGTGCCCAGGATTAGCGCAAAATAATAACCGTAAAAATAAAATTCAATACAGACACGATCTTGGAGCCGGTGCGGCGTACCCAAGAGATCGGTGAAATAGAAAGAGATACAGCAGCCTGGATAGCGTACCCTGGCTAAATCGAAAAACAATCCAGAGCCTGTAGCAGCGTACCTGGATAACAAAACAGCGGATCTTTATCGATCCTGACCGCGAGCTTTGCAGCTACTCGGATGAATGATCTGGTAGTCGACTTCGGTTACCCGTAGTCGACTCAAGAGTTTCAGCTTTGGATCTCTCCTGCTTCCTTATACGCTCTCCGGTTGAGGTAGGTCGCGAGAGAACCCACTCAACGCTTCCTAGTCTTGTACGTTTTCTTGAACTATCAACTCCTTATCCCTAACAATTATTATATCAGTTCTAGACAGCTTTCAAAAGTAGACCAGGGTTCCCATCATTTCAAATTCTAAGTGTTGCGGTCGGTCAGTGTCCTTTACGCAAACTCACTTCGTGTATAGTTTTTTTTCAAATTCAAGGTGAAAACTTGAAATCTCTAATTTTTTTTTTCGGTTAGAATATTTCCAAATGCGATTTTTCGTAAACATTGTACCTCAGTTCGCAACTGATGATTAGGCCAGTACGAATTAAAGCACACGTGTTTCATCATTTAAGTGTTTGTTATTTATTTCACACTGATTTTTCTTTGTAGTTTTCAATGATATGAATGACTTTCCTTTTCAACCATTTTTGTTGTTACATACATACATATTTAGTTAGTTAGTTGTAATGTAGGCGGGAGCCGTGAGGTCCCACCCCTGGCGCTCATGCTATAAAGCTTATTGTGCCATACCCGTGTTTATTTTCAAGACAGTACTCCGAATCCGGCCATCCTTCATCGAGTGTTTTTGGGTCCCGATGGGTTTCGTTTTTATCAAAGTTCTGAGATTTTACCTCTCAGGTGCCAGGCATACCTATCGCACAGTAAATTACGTCCTTCTTTGTTGATCAGGCGAAGTGATCCTCACCCACTCTGCCATTCAGCAGCCTCCCTATCAGATCGCAGAGAAGGGATACAACCAGACTAGGGTGGACGGAGCGATCCCTCTGAAGTCATATGGTAGGTTCACAGATTCGAAGCACTGTCCTTGTGTATTATGTAAGTTTATGTGTGAGTGTTCTTCACACGAAATCGGCCAGCGGCCATCGAGTGTGGTGCCCCCTGTAGGAGCACCAAGTACAAGAAGAGCACTGACTCATTTTGGAGTCTCCTCAAAATCACCTTCGACCCTCAGGGTTAGATCCTCGAAAGAGCCCATTTATCCTTGGTAAGGCACCAGCTTTCTCAGAGGGGACCAACAGTTTAACCCTGGTCCCCTTCCCTTAAACTTTATGACATCCACTACCCCTGGATTTTGTACAAGTTACAACCCAGTGTACTGAAAATGGCTTTGCCGTTCAAAAATCCTCCATTTTGGACTTGACATGTATAATACTGAATCTTTCAAGTATAAAATCATAAATTCAATTTTGGAAATGGTTACAGAAGAAATCTGTAGGCAGGCGTATGAAATAAAAGAAAAAAATTCATGAAACATTGTCACCTGAACCATGGATATCTCAAGATAGTCAAGATCTCAATTTATGGTCAGGAATCACTCTACAAAAATCCAAGGCCACTTAACTCTCCATCGCACTCCATTCTTGATTCGTTTGATGATGCTTTTGACAAACAAGAGGGACATATGGCTCTTCTGTGCTCTCCAAGATTGCCTTTTTTGCAAATATAGCAGTTGCTATAGCTTTATTGGTTCTTCTTCCAGGGGCAAAAAGTGCACCGACGTTTTGAGCATGACTGGCTGATAGGGTAATTGGCCCTCTCCCCACTCTAAAACAATTGCAGCAGTGTACATGCACAGAAATCTACGCTCTGGGTTGTCCACAACCCGGTGGGTAGGGGACCAGGCTTAATGTAGGTTCCGAACAACCAAAGCCCCGGTGGAAGTACACAATTGGTACCCGGCTCAGGGATCAAACGCCAGACCTCCTGTTTTATCATTTTATGGTTTGTCATTTATTTCACGCTGATTTTTCTTTGCAGTGTTGGATGATTTTACTAACTTTCCTTTTCGCGGCGTGTTATCAAAAAATTGTGCAAAGAAAATTCATACACATTTCTCAGATAAAGAATTCTTTGCTTTATATTTTATCTTATATTACACGGTTTGGCCAAATAATAGAATGTTGTATTCTTTAAGAAACATTTCCGCTTGATAAACTAAAATCGGACTGTTTCAGTACCGAAAACTAGCCTTGAAATGATAATTTTTTTTTTACAGTGCAGGCCTTCTCAAAGGCTGTCGTGTTGACATATAACGAAGTCAGACAGAAACCGAAGTAAAAATCATTAGGTCTCAATTAATGTGTCCAAAAACGTCAAATTTTTATGAAATCGGCAACACTCAATTTTCACACGAAACCAATGCCTTACATTTCGGATAAGAATCTTATAATTATAATTAATGTAATGAAAAATGTGGAGTGATATCATTATCTGCGAAGGACAATCTTGAAACTAATAGTGTTGTTATCTCGCGTATATGTGAGATGACGTTTAATTATGTATAGATTTCTTCTCTGACGAGGCAATGGAATATTCCTCTGTTACAGTTGCTAACCAAATTATTCACTGAATCGTTAATCAGTTTCTTCTCTACTTGGTTAAAATGAGGCTGGTCTATGCATTCGTTTGCAATTTCATGGTCATCCTTCATTCGATTGGTGAATATAATAATATAATATATATCTATAATTCCTATTATCTACTGTATGAAATCCAAATTTGTACAGTTGAAGTTCGATAAGGGCCACAACGTTGCAGGGATCGACTTGAAAATTTATACTTTCGTAGATTAGGCACTAAACATGGTTCCACCACGGGTCCTATCCGAAAGTCTCCGAACAAAAAATTTGTGGATCTTTTTTTAGTGAACAATTTTTGTCAAATCAGAATGTGCCGCGTCTTGCCCAATTTGGCTGAAAACTGAAATTTCTTATCTTTCATTTTTTTTGCTTGGTCAAAATTTGAATTTTCGATTTTTCAAGCAAATTCAAACAGTTTTTTCAGTTATCATTTCTTTAATTTTTTTTTATTCATTTTTTTCAAGTATCATTTCAATCATTAATCGAATTCATAGAATACATTAGTATTTAAACAAACGTATTTGCATTTTCTTGCTTTTAGAATTTAAAAAAGTGCGGAAACTATAAAAAATAATTTTGTTATCAAACATTTCATTGCAATTTGTTTTATTCATCATTCATCAAATTTGTTTCTTTTTATTGTTATAGTTCAAGATATGAACCAAAAATACACATCCTATCAGGAAGTGATCCATAACGAATTTGTAGACATAAATATTTATAATTTTTGATTCTATATCTTTCTTCATATCTTGCATAGTTTGACTGTAAAATGGATTTTTTTATTTTTCATTATTTTTTTGTACGATCAAAATTTAGAATATTGATTTTTTAATTAATTCAAAAAGTTGTTATGACACTAATGTAGAGTTTTCAGAAAGTCACGTTTTTTTCCTTGACTTTTATCCTATCGTGCGTTTTTTGTCGTAAAATGTTCATTTTCGATTGTTTTTAGGAATTTTATAGATGCTGTAACTCCAGTAATTGTTGTTTCATCAAAAAAGTCAGAAAGATAAATTGTTTGTCTTTTTGAGCACTAAGAACATCTGTACATAGAATTTTAGAATTGGAAAAAAGTGGTCTCAAAAATTTTGAAAAAGCCCTCTCTTTGAATTTTCATCCAAAATGGCTGGATAAGGAACCTGACCTTCATTTCAGGGCACTTAAAAAGTATAAAAAAGCCAAATACAGTCTGTATATTCTTTCGGAAGATATCGGGCTAACATAATAAAAATCTCGAAACATGCACACATAAATACATACATACATACAGACATACACATTCACGGAAATCTGTTTTTTTTTTGGCTCGGAAGGTCTCAAAACGTGGACATTTAACCTATGAAAAAACATTTTTGTCATTATACACTCTATTGGAACTTGTGTCATTTTTTTCTAAACTCAATATGTTCATTTTCAATGTAGTTGTATAATACAGGCGAAGAACTTTATTGGTTAAACTGTTATTGTAGCTTACGTCATTTTTCCAAAAAGTTGATTTTTCATTTGGAAGGTATTCTTATCAGAAAGTTTACGACAAATTTGAAGATCTTTTTTAGTCGAACCACTTTAGTCTTTCTATTTTTTTCGTCTCCTGTGTGGTTTCTAAAAAATTTAATCATTTCATTTTTCATTCTATTTTTCACGATTAAAACAAAAAGTAGCCACCCTATTTAAAAAATGATTCGTGAGAAATTAGTAGCTTTTTTTGTGTCGAAAAATGTTTTCTTTTTAATTTTTTTCGTAACTGATTTAGTTTTTTGAAAAATTCAATTTTCGCATTTTCAATTTTCACCAATAACAAATTTTTAGATATTTTTTTTAATGCACAATTTTTGCCTAATTTTTTCGCATAGTGTATAGTTTGACCGCAAAATGGTATTCTTTATTACACATTATTCTTTGGTGGGATGAGAATTCTAAAATCTATTCACATGAATACACGCATAAACACAAGAGATCTAATTTTACACAAATCTAACACCTTCTCCGATAAGAATGTAAAAAATGAATCTTCTATTTCTTGTTGCAGAATGCAGTTCACAGTCCGATGGGAGTCCTCATAGCGAACGTAATCTTGCTCCCTCTTCTTCCCCTTTTGCTGTTAAAAAATATCCGCCTGAACTGACTCCTAAAGAGGAGCCTTCTTTTTGTGCCAGGTCAAATTCTCCTGCTAGCCGGCCACCTCCTTTCAAAGTACTTGGATATACACTTGGAGAGCTTGGATATATTCGACTCATTCCCCGCACAAATCAGAACCTTCGATTCGAATTTCGAAGATACACTTTTGCAGTTGGTACATCACTTATTTGGAAAACAGACCAAAAGAAGTGGATTCCCGTGCCAATCGAAGAACATATTGTATTATCAGCATCCAATGGTGACATTTTTGCAATATTAGTGAATAGCGGGGTTCTTCGTGGAATATATAGGAGAGATAAAACTCGTAAGCGAATAAAAATAAATATGATCAGCCGCGCAGTTGATAATTTGACTCCAGATGAAACAAGGGATTGTCCATTAGGCTACAACCACCCAATCTTCCCACACAGTTTCATTAAAGATTTTGCAAGTAACGATTCACTACAGTACGAACGGAATCCCAGTAGCGAATGTGATCTTGGTTCTTCTTCTTCTGCCAGACAGCATTCACCTGACCGGACTTATCCTCAGGAGACTCCACTTCGTGCCAGGTCCGTGTCTCCTCCGGGAAGGCCTCCTTCTAATGAAGTACTTGGATATGCAATGGAACAGCTTGGATATGTTCGGCTCATTCCCTGCTCCAATCAGAACCAGCAATTTGAATTTCATAAATACGTTCTTCCTACCGATAAACGAATTAAATTTATGACAGAAAATCGTAGATTTGTGCCTGTGCCAATTCGAGAACATATTGTATTATCGACATCTAATGGTGACGTTTTTGCAATACTGGAGTATAGTGGGATTCTTCGTGGAATATATAGGAAAGATAAAACTCATGCGCGAATAAAAATAAATATGATCAGTGGCGCAGTTGATAATTTGACTCCAGATGAAATCAGGGATTGCCAAGTAGGCAGAATGCACCCAATCTCGCCTAAAAGTTTTATTGAAGTTTTTTCAAATCACGATTCACTACAGTTCGAACGAAATACCATTGGCGAACGTATTCTTGGTTCATCTTCTTCTGCAAGACAACATTCACCTGACCGGACTTATCCTCAGGAGCCTCCGCTTCGTGCCAGGTCCATATCTCCCCCGGGCAGGCCTCCTTCTCACGAGGTGCTTGGATATGCACGTGCAAAACTTGGGTATATTCGGCTTATTCCCCAGATAAATCCGAACCGGCAGTTCGAGTTTCGAAGATATGTTTTTCCTGACAATAAGAACATTAAATTAATGTTAGAACGTAATAAATATGTGCCCGTGCCAACCCGAGAACATATTGTATTATCAACATCCAGTGGTGTCGCTTTTGCAATATTGGAGTATAGTGGGATTCTTCGTGGAATTTATATGTCTGATAGAACACATTCGAGAATTAAAGTAAATATGATAAGCCGTGCAGTTGAAAAAATGACCGCCGAAGAGATGAGCGAATGTCATGTAGGCAACCAGTACCCAATCTTCCCACGTTGGTTTCATGAATCTGTTTCGGATGAAGATTCTCTACAGTGTGTGTATCACTGATTCAGTGGAAAAAAGATGAGCTAAAGTATAATATTCTATGTGATTCGTAGTCGGGTCAAAATTTAATTAAAAATTTTAATGGCAATGTATTATGGTTATCAAGGCTTCTTTCCTTTTATACTTTGCTAATTCCCATAAGTTCACACAAAATGTTTCTCTTCGGATATTCAAAATTTAAAGAGTTATACGAGTTCGAATTCTTCGAAATGAGTGGTCATGGAACACCATATCACCCACACCACTCGCAGAACAGATTCTTTCCCTGATAAATGTATCATCTTAATAAATTTATATTATAACAATTCATAATATGCATTGGCATTGAATCACACGTATTTTCATTGTCGTGTTTATATAATCGAAAAGAAAGTGCGCATCCTGTAAAAAACAAACAATATTGTCATAAAACATTTTGTTGCAGCTTGTGTCGTATATCCATAAACTTAATTTGCTTATTCTTAATTTTATTTTTCATGATTTTGAACTGAAAACACACATCGTAGCGTTAAGTGGCATCAAACAAATTTGTAAACATAATTGAGGCGAAAAATTTTGTTGAACAAAAAGTTATTGTAGCTTGTGTCCCTCTTCCGAAACGGTAATTTTTGAAATTTTCATATATTTCTATAACAAAAGTTGATGAAAAATGTGTAGATCTTTTTTGGTCGAACAATTTTTGTCTTTCCATTTTTTCCGCCTCTTGTGTCGTTTTTCTGAAAGTTTAGCTCTTTCATTTTCATAAAGCTCGAGAACCAACAGTGGCGTGACCTTCTTTGGGTGCTCAATTTTTGTTAATTCATCTTTTTCCGTATCTTGCATAGTTAGACCGCAAAATGGACTCATTGATTTTTAATTGTTTTTTTTGTGCGATCAAAATTTGATTCTTGGATGTAATGCGAAAATATGCTTACAATGGGGGAGGGACGTTAAGAATAGGGAATATTATGCTTATGTAATACTTGAATAAAGTCATATCGTGCGTTGCTTAGCTTTAAATGTTCATTTTTGTTTTTTATTTTTGTATTTTGAGAATGTTATAACTCTGATAATTCTCTGTATATCATAAAAAGTCGTAAGGATAAATTATTCAAGTTCCTGAGTACTAAAAATTTCGGTACAAAGAATTTCTAAATTTAAAAAAAAATGGCATACAAAATAACAAATAATTTTTTCAATCAGTCCATTTTTTTCTTGCGTACTCACCGACGGAAAGTACCACCAAAGCAAAGATTAAGACTTTCGTCATGGTCGTTCTCATAAAAAAAAAAAAATTGATAGCAGTTCGAACTCGAAAGTTCATTGCCTCACTTACCCGATTCGGGTAGTGTTTCTAGGTGGATATTTACTACCAGTGTGGGTCCACCACGCCCACGACGGGCCAACAGCACGCAGTATTCCCGAACGGTCACCCACCCAGAGTGCCTAATTAACCGTACCCAACACTGCTTAACTTCAGTGATCTTACGAGAACTAGTGTTTTCAGCGTGGTATCGCCGTTATCATAAATATGGAAGAAAAATCAGAAAGTCTAGTTTTTTTCATTTTATTTTATTACTTAAAAAACAGAAAATTATTTCTTCAAGTTAAGCAAACTAATTTTTTGTTGTCTTCATCGAAATTAGAGAAATTCTGCTAATAATGATGTGAATTTCTACTGATTCATCTAAAGAAAAAGGAGTCAGTAGAGAAGTTGGATTTATTGGATTTGTGGATGACCCCTAATGGGATTAGTCAAATATTTTCAAATTCGGTGGGGGGAAACTACTAATTGCTTTGTGACAGTGTGTGGATTCACTTAGGGCTGTACATATGAATTGAAAAAGGTTATCGAAATGGGAAATGTCACACGTAGAAAAGTTAGATAAAAAAGCGGGATCATAATATTCAAAACTTTATTGAACCCGTGTGGAAAAATTGTCATGGCGCTAGCTGGGCCCAAAATAGGAAAAACTTGGCCCCAATTTGGGAATTTAGACAGGACCAAACCACAAATGAAACGCTCAACCCGGCCAGAGCCTAACTTACCGACCGACTTGGCCCCAACTTGGCTTCATTAATTTTTCTAGTCTCAGCCACACTAAAATAAAAAATTGTTTTTAGAATTTAAAAAATGAGTAAACAATTTATAAAGGTAAAATTGTTTATTCAAAAGAAACATTCCAAGTAGCTGAACATTTCAAGAAAAATCGTATTCCTGAACCGGATTATTCGTCGACCGCCTCATCTTTCGATTGCCATCCAAATCTTTGGAATTAGTGTAGACCGTTCCGAAATGAGGAAAGACTTCATCCTCAGTGAACTTATATTTTTCACGAACAGCTCCTGTAAAATGAAAAAATGAGAAATTTTGAATTGAAGTTCAAGTTAAACTATAACAATATATTGTCATTAATTTCAATTTTTTTTAGGTTTGACTTAATTGCGTTATAAACATAAATAACTTATGATTTATTTACTTACTTTCGTTTTCGTTCTGGAATCTTGGAATGTTGGAAAATGCTCGATGTCTCGAACGCGACGAGTGCTTTTCACTTTCGGCATTTTTAATGATTTGAATCACACTTTAATAATTGATACAGGGAAAATCACAAAAAATCTCGCCAATATAACCTCAAACCAACCTACTTGTCATCTACTTGTGTTCAAGAGGTTAAATATGGAGCCCGACTGAAAACAAATGCACAGCCAAGTTCATGGCGCTGCAATCAAGAGCTATGAAACAGAGTTGGTTTAAACTAGATTCAAGATATTAACCCTGTTGTAGCCATGAAATAATTTTCCAAGTTGGGGCCAAACTTGTAATTGGGCAAATATTTGGCAATTTCTACACGGGAAAGAACAAGAACGAAATATTGTGAAACTCATAAATGAGTTACATCAGATCCAAAATATAGACATTTATCGTTACGTTTGAAATCAATCTATTGTAAGTATCACTTCATTTACTTTCTTATTTATTTTGTTACCATTATTGTAAATCTCGTAAATGCGTTCTGTAGTTATGTCAATAACGAAGTCAAGCGGATATTTATTAATTATTAAAGTGATTGTCAGTTGATTCAACTTTCCCTTTCATCTCGGTATGTCATAGACATACCGTTTATATAAAATAGGTTATTATTGAAGGAAAAAACCATACGATCAAAAACCGTTCTGTTAGCAATAGGCAATTCATTTTTTGTTATTCCTGTTCAGTTATGACTTAAAATCTGTTTTTCTCTATCGCAATCTGAAGCAAGGACTTGTACGGTACTATCAAACATTGACAGCAGATCTACAGGAACTATTGAATTAATTATTGGTACATTGATGTTTTTTAGAATAATTTCAAGTTCCCAACAATTCTTCCCAAACGAACAAGTGTCAATAGAAACTGGTTTTAGGATATTAGAAATATACTTAGATAAATTATAAGTGGGTGAACCGACAGGCAAAACCATCAGTCTCCAACTTGAATTAGGTTTGTGAACTTAAGGGAGAGCATAAGGTTTTGCTATGCCACTATTGTGAGTTTTTAAACAATATACACATTGATTATTAATTAATATCTTACTTTCTCATTCAAGAGCTATTTTATCACATTCATTTTTGATAGTCGAATTTTCAAGCGAAGTAGATGCATCTTCGTGAAAAATAGTCTTATTTTTGAGCAAAATGAATGACTTGCCGCAGAGAGAGGACATGGACCCGTAATTTTCTTACTGAATGGCAAATAGATTTCAATTTTATATTTGTAATCAGCAGACTTTTTCTTTTATGTGTACGCTCATGTTGTAAGCCTCCTCTACAGTTTAATAGTCAGATAAGAATAATGTGAGTGACGAACTAGAGAGCAAATCTTTCAAGGCACTCACTATTTTTGAAACTAGATTATTTCGTCTAAGGAAATAAATTTTTGTTCAAAAAATTTTTAAGAACTAACGCTAACATCAATTAGGTTATGTAGTAGATGCTTCAAGAGGTGACCAATCATTTTTATCAATTTTTTTGAAAGCCACAAACAGTTAAAAATTGACTCGGACTTGGGAGACCCTGTCTGTAAAC
Organism: Andricus quercusramuli; assembly: GCA_932178445.1. Lineage (NCBI taxonomy): Eukaryota > Metazoa > Arthropoda > Insecta > Hymenoptera > Cynipidae > Andricus > Andricus quercusramuli. The sequence goes on from CAKNXH010001099.1 coordinate 35,039, forward strand.
GGAAGATGGGAAAAATAAGTCTATAAGTAAATAATAAATGTTGTATTCCTTAAGAAGCATTTTCGATTGATAAACTAGAATCGGTGGTCAAAAATGGCTAGCTATAACGAAATCATTCTTCTCGTTCAGGCCTTGAAGAGTGTACCAAAGGACACTCCAATCGGCTAATTTTTTCAAAGGCTGTCGTGTTGACATATAACGAAGTCAGACAGAAACCGAAGTAAAAATCATTACTTCTCAATGTGTACATAAACGACAAATTTTTATGAAATCGGCGACACCCAATTTCCACACGAAACCAATGCCTTCCATTTGGGATAAGAATCTGGTAATTATAATTAACGTAATAAAAAATGTGAAGTGATATCATTATCTGCGAAGGACAATCTTGAAACTAATTTTGCCGTTATCTCGCGTATATGTGAGATAACGTTTAATTATGTATAGATTCCTTCTCTGATGATGAAATGGAATATTCCTCAGATACAGTTGTTAACCAAATTATTCACTGAAGCATTAACCAGTTTCTTCTCTACTTTGCTAAAATGAGGATGGTATATGCATTCGTTTGCACTTTAATGGTCATCGCTAATTCTATTGGTGAATATAATAATATAATATGCATCTATAATTCCTATTATCGACTATATAAAATTCAAATTTGTACAGTTGTGGCTGCATACGGGCCACAACGTTGCAGATTTCGACTTGAAAATTTATACATTTTCAGACTAGGCACTAAACATGGTTCCACCACGCGTCCTATCAAAAAGTGTTGCAAAAAAAATTTGTGGATCTTTTTTTAGAGCACAAGTTTTGTCAAATCAGAATTTATCCTTTTTTGCACAATTTGTCTGAAAACTGGAATTTCTTATCTTTTATTTTCTTTTCCTTGGTCAAAATTTGAATTTTCGATTTTTCAAGCAGATTCAGAAAGTTGTTGTAATAACCTTGTAGGGCTTCCAAAAAGCAATATTTTTCTTTTCTTGTCTTTGTTGCATAGCTCGCATTCTTCGGCATAAAATTTTTCCTTTTGTCATTCTCGATCTTGCAAAAATGGCTGGCTAACGAATTTGACCTTCAGTTTATGACACTTTGAGAGTATACCAAAGGCCAATTCAAACCGTCATTTCTTTCGAAAGTTATCGCGCTGAAAGAAGTGGCATCATAATGCTGACATCATAATAATTTGTGAGTGTGAGTGGAAAGGAAGTGAGAAGATATTTGCCAAAGAATTGGACATACTAAAACCTGTTCGTTTCATAGAGTAAGGATTTATTATATTCTAAATTCTCTTTTGTTAGAACACCATCGGCTTGACGAACATATTCTCATCATGTGTATCGTGCTTCGCAAAATAAAGTACAATTTTATTCATCATGATAACTATAATATTTGTACCTTACTTTGCATTAAATTTTATCCTCAACTGCCTTGACAAATGTATCATTTCATTGAATTTACATTAATCAAATTGTTTTTAGAATTAAAAAAGTGCGGAACCTAAAAAAAAATAATTTTGCACCTTTCACATCAGTCTTTGCGAAATTAAGCCGACTACCTCTGGAAAAATGGATATGTACTACGCGGAGCGCTTCCTCAACCGCTGCTTGATTAAGCTGCAGACAAAGACGAAGCGACATTAAGATCAACCGCAGAAGGCAGGCACCTTCTGAAAGATGATTGAAATTTCAGTAGAAGGAGGAACATCAACATACAAGTTCCTCTCAAGCCACAAGATCTGGCCGAAATGGATGCCTTTCTTCGTCGAGATAACTCGCAATAGTCCGACCTCTGGACCATCAATTGCTCAGCTTATTGTGCCGCGAGAGCTTTGGCTGATTCAAATCGAAGGCTGAAACCGACGATGGATCAAAAGACAAAAAGATGCTTGCATCAACTGAACAAGAAAATTGGATGAGCAAGGCAGAATGCGACCCGTGTTCAATGTGTGATTGACTACATAACATCTGGTAGACCATTTACGGAAAGGGTTTGAAAGTTCACCCAAGAACTAAGGATCTTGAATCACACACTAAACAAGTCAAAGCTGCTGCCAATCAAGCAGCATATTGTTGACAAAATACGGCTGTTATCTGACGCAAGGAGGAGAATACAGAAGAGGGAGAGATGGAACAGGGAGAATGAACAGTTTCTTGCTGACCCATCACGCCTCTTCAGTGATCCCCCTGTATTTGTAAAAAAACCACCCAAGCCCAAGGAGGTAGAGACTTTTTGGAGAGAGGTGTACAAGATCCCGAAAACACTAGAGTTGAAAGAAGATACTAACAAAATCATCCGCTTCAAGGAGTTGTGCGACAACCTCATAAAATCTGATGAGGAGTGTCCATCAGTCACTGCCGAAGACGTGAAAAAAGCACTTAGGGACACCAAGAACTTTTCCGCTGCTGGACCAGATTGTATCAAGAACTTTTGGTGGAAGAAGTTTACTTTTATACATAAACATTTGTCCCGCATATTCACCTCATATTTAAAGTCGGAGACGCCCATTGCGCAGTGGCTGGTGTTAGAACGCACTATACTCCTGTCAAAAAAAAGGCAACTTTTCTAAACCAGAGAATTACAGGGAAATAACTTATTTGAACACATTGTATAAGATATTTACAGCTGTCCTAAACAACAAGATTGTTCGACGAATTGAGCCTGTATGGCGAGACATGTACGAACAACGTGGCTCGAAAGAAGGTTTAGAAGGCTGTCGAGAGAACCCGCTAATTGACAGGTTTGTCTGCAAAGACGCTGCAGCCCATCAGTGCGTCCTGTCAGTGGCCTGGATTGACTACCGGGAAGATTTCGATTCAACCTCTCATAGACTTATCATCTGTCTGTTAGAAAGCTTGAAGGTACATCCACACATAGTGAGATGCATAGAGAGATTGATTCCTCTTTGCAAAACTATATTTTCAATCTCATCTAGAAATTATCGTCTGACAACGAACAAGGTCACCTTCCAGAGGGGCGTCTTTCAAGGTGATACCATGAGCCCTTTGCTTTTTTGCATCACACTTCTGCCTCTATCTCTCGTACTGCGAAATTCTCCTGGATACCTCTGTGGTGACACTAATCAGAGCGAGCATAAGGTCACTCATGTATTTTATATGGATGACCTTAAGATCTATGCTTCTGATAAAAGCAAACTTTAATCAGCTATAAATATCGTCAAGAACTACACAGGAGAGATTGGAATGGATTTGGGTTTGGACAAGTGTGAGCTTGTGGATATTAGATTATGTGGTTATTAGACATCTTAACACTGGAGAGACCTATACATACCTGGGCGTGCCTCAAAGCCGCATTCAGGACGTAACATCAGTGAAGGAGTCTCTCCGAAGCAGATACAAGCATCATCTTCGACACATTTGGTCTTCCAATCTGTCGGCGTTGAACAAGGTATCTGCGACTAACATGCTTGCCGTCCCGGGTCTACTCTACTTGTTTCCAGTGGTTCAATGGACGAAGAACGAGCTTCAGGCCCTTGATGTCACCACACGTAAGATCATGTAGATGCATAAAAGCTAGCAAATCAATTCTTCAGTTCCGCGATTATATATTTCACGCCGTCAAGGCGGACGCCGACTTCTGAATCTCCAGTGTCTTCATAACCGAATTGTTCTAAGTACAGCTTTCATCGTTGCTAATGGCAGAGATCCGCTCCTAAAGATGGTCAGTAATCACGGGATGATTGGCGAAGAAGCGTTGCTTTGCAAAGCCGTAGAGCAAGCGGCCGAGACCCTTGGCCTGAATTGTAACATCAGAAGTGAGGAAAGTACATTATTCCATCTAGATGCTTCACGCCTAAAAGCCGAAGTAAAGAAAGCAGAGTTTGGAAAATTTCACCAAGAGCTACTCGACAAGCATATGCACGGAAACTTTCACAGAAATGTCAGGGGGTCTAGCGACCTTGAAAACCTTGAAAACCTGTAATTCTCCTTGAATTTTTTTTGAACATTGAAAACCTGGAAATTTCCTTGAATTTTTCATGAGACCCTTGAATTAATTTATTTTTTTTTAAACAGATTTTTTTATTGAAATGCGAAAAGTAATTTAAATCTTTTAGTCTATTATAAAGGAAACATCTCGTTCAGAAGAAATCTTGCTACTGAAAAGTTTTTCATTTATCTTCTACTTATTACACAATAAATAAAGAGATTTCCAGGCATTTTTTATCGACTTCACCAATTATTTTATAGATTGAAATGAACAGACTAATATTTACGGTGGCGACTTGACCGAAAAAGACCAGGAAATGACCGGGAATTCAATTGATAAACCGGGAATTTACTTCTCATCGTAGCAAAATTCAAGTTTTCATTATTTTAGTAATTTTTGTCAATTTAGAAAAGTTGAAGATTAATCATTATGATTTAAAATTCTTCTGTGGTTGAATATGTAACTACTTTGTTAAAAATCGATTTATCTTATTTATCTTATCTTATTTATCGTCATTCTTGTAGAAAGTTTATCTTTATGGTTGAAAATTAATCTTTTTGGCATAAAATTCAACTATTCCAACTGAAAGTTTAACTATTCCATTTCTTGTGATAAATGAATATTTTTCAGTGAAAATTTCAAGTATTTTTTTCTCTGTTCTCTGTTATTGTGTTGAAGGATGTTTAGAATGAACGTCATAAATTAAAATAAATATTTGCGTTTATTCTGAAAATATGAATGTTACTTTTAGTTGACCAGGAAAATTGAAGAACTTGACCGGGAAATTACAGGAAATTTGAAATCGTCCGCCGAATCGCCACCCTGATATTGTGAATAATTCTACACGTTTTTTATTACAAATTATAAAAATTATTAGTTGAAAATTTCGATTTTAATTCAGTTTTGAAAGGTTTCAAAATATTTTAAAAATTTCAGAATATTTAAAAGGATTTTGAACATTTTACAAAGATTTAAAGGGTTTCACTATTAATTCACTGATTTCAACGAATAAAAAAGATTTCACAAAAAAAGACGTAAGAAAAATTTAACAAATATTTAAAAAGATTTGATAATGATATAAAAAATTTCACAACAAATTCCAAAAGATTTCGCACATTTCATAAAGATTGCAAGGATTTCAAAGATTTAAAAAAAGCACATAGACCAGATTTTAAAGATTTCACAAAAATCGCGAACGTTTCCAAAGATTTTAAAACTTTTAAAAGATTTCAAAGGATTTAAAAGTTATAGTAAAATAGACTTTTCAGATTTCAAAAGATTTCACACACATCGAAAATATTGTTATGATTTTTAATGAATACAAAAAAGATCAAAATAATACTAGAATTCCAAAGGTTTCAAAACATATCAAAGATTTTGAACGATTTCACAGATTTGGATGACTGCAAGCGAATACGAAAGATTTCGCAAACAAAGATTAAAGAAAGCTTTCACAAATATTTCAAAGATTTCATAAAAATTTCAAAAGATTTTGAAAAATTTCAAAGGATTCAAAAATTTGAAAGTTTTCAAAGATTTCAAATATTTTACAAAAATTTGAAAAGATTCCGAAAGATTTCACAGAAATTTCAAGATTTGACAACGATTTTATGTACCTGAAGAGATTTCAACGAATTCACAAAGATTCCAAGGTTTTCAAAGACGACTTATCATTCATCAATAAAAAATGAAATGGCTAATTTTTTACATGGATAAGAAATGGTTATTCAATTATTTGATGTAAAAAAGGCGGCCTGGAAAAACTTGACTTCTTGACCTAGAAAACCTGGAAAATACCTTGAAATTCATTCTTAAGAATCGCTGGACACACTGAATGTAGAAAAACATACATTGTTGAAGGAGCAAACTTTTGCTTTCCTCAAATCATCAGGGCTCAATTCAGGTATTTTATGTCAAGAAGTTCCCAGTGATAGGTGCAGAGCGAGTCACGTACACGCTGAGTACCTAGAACACATACTATCTGGGTGTCCGACCCACGCAGGAACGACGTACATCTACAGACATAACGCGGCCCTAAGAGTACTTTATTACCATCTTTGTCGCTCTTTTGTTGTTGGTAGCGACCCTGTCCTGCCGAACGCTCCAATGGATATAAAGACAATTGTCCGAAATGAGAAGTGCCAAATTTTCTGGAACTACGATTTTCGGGCAGCAGTCTGCGTTGCTCACTCGAGACGTGACGTCGTTCTCCAAGACTTCGAGAAACGAACTATATTCGTGATCGAATTCTCGGCTACGTCCGAATAGAAAATCACTACAAAGGAGAAAGAAAAGGAGGAGAGGTATCAAGACCTCAAGAGAGAGCTGTAACGACTGTACCCACAGTATTCGGTGCGAGTAATTCTCCTTGTTATTGGTGCTCTCGGAGGTGCGAAACTATCACTGGTTCGAAAACTTGAAGCCATACCCGCG
>CAKNXH010001099.1:41522-58419 GCA_932178445.1 Andricus quercusramuli
TTGTTTAACTATTTTTTTAAATTATATATATATATATATATATAATTTTTCATTCTACATCTGTTTTCATATCATGCATAGTTTGACCGCAAAATGGTTTTTATTATTTTTCATTATTTTTTTGTATGATGAAAATGTAAATTATTGATTTTTTAATAAATTCAAAAAGTTGTTATGACAGTAATGTAGAGTGTTCAGAAAGCCACGTTTTTATTCCCTTCACTTTTTTCATATCCTGCGCTTTTTGTCGTAAAATGTACATTTTCGTTTGTTGTTTGGAATGTTGTAAATGCTGTAACTCCAGTAATTTTTGTTCCATCAAATGGCTCCATCCAAAATGGCTGGATAACGAACGAATAAAAATCTCGACACATGCATACATACATACATAAAAAAAAAAAATTGATTAGCATTTCGAACTCGAAAGTTCATTGCCTCACTACCCGATTCGGGTAGTGTTTCCAGGTGGATAAATACTACCAGTGTGGGTCCACCACTCCCACGACGGGTCAACAACACGCAATATTCCCCGAACGGTCACCCATCCAAGTACTAACCGCGCCCAACACTGCTTAACTTCAGTGATCTAACGGGAACTGGTGTTTTCAGCATGGTATCGCCGTTGACATACATACATACATAAATACATGCATACATAAATACATACACACAGACAGACACATTCACGAAAACCGGTTTTTTTGAGTTCGGAAGGTCTGAAAACGTAGACATTTGACATATAAAAAAAAAACATTTTTGTTATTATACACTCTGTTGGAACTTGTGTCGTTTTTTTCTGAATTTTATTATGTTTATTTTCAATGTAATTTTTCACGGTTTGAACCAGCAATACGCGTCCTAGGGTAAAGCGGTTGCAAACAAATTTGTGGATATATTACGGGAGAAGAACTGTATAAGTTATTATTATTAGTCATTTTTCAAAAAAGTTAATTTCAGTGTGGTTTCTCAAAAATGTAATTACTTCATTTTTCATTCTATTTTTCACGATTAAAACAAAAACTACGCATCCTATTTAAAAAATGATGCATGACAAATTTTTAGCTTCTTTTTTGGTCAACAAATTTTTTATTTGTTTATTTCGTAGCTGATTTTGTTCTTAGAAAAATTCAATTTTTATATTTTTCATGCGGTTTTTCACGATTAAACAAAATCTACGTCCCTATAAAAAAGTGACCAATAACAAAGTAGATCTTTTTCGAATGCATAATTGTTGTCTACTAATTTTTTTCGCATATGGTATAATTAGACCGCAAAATTGAATTTTTGATTACACTTTATCTTTTCATGGGGTGAAAATTCTAAAATCTAAAAATCTATCCACATGCATACACACATAAACACGAGGGGTCTAATTTTACGCAAATCTAACACCTTCTCTGATAAGAATGTAAAAGATGATTCTTCTATTTCATGTTGCAGAATGTAGTTCACAGTCCGAAGGAAATCCTCATAGCGAACGTAATCTTGGTTCTTCTTCTTCCCCTTTTGCTGGTAAACAATATCCGCCTGATCGGACTCCTAAAGAGGAGCCTTCTTTTCGTGCCAGGTCAAAGTCTCCTGCTAGCCGACCACCTCCTTTTAAAGTACTTGGATACACACTTGGAGAGCTTGGATATATTCGGCTTGTTCCGCGCACAAATCAGAACCTTCGATTCGAATTTCGAAGGTACACTTTTGCAGATGATACATTAATTAGTTGGAGAGGAGATGGAAAGAACTATAGTCCTGTGCCAATCCAAGAACATATTGTAGTATCAGCATTCAATGGTGACATTTTTGCAATATTAGCGGATAGCGGGGTTCTTTGTGGAATATATAGGAGAGATAGAACTAAAGCACGAATAAAAATAAACATGATCAGCCACGCAGCTGATAATTTGACTCCAGATGAAATGAGGGATTGTCCATTAGGCAGCAGACACCCAATCTTCCCACACAGTTTCATTAAAGATTTTGCAAGTAACGATTCACTACAGTACGAACGAAATCCCAGTGGCGGATGTGGTCTTGGTTCTTCTTCTTCTGCCAGACAGCATTCACCTGACCGGACTTATCCTCAGGAGCCTCCACTTCGTGCCAGGTCCATATCTCCACCAGGCAGGCCTCCTTCTGACGGTGTACTTGGATATGCAATAGAACAACTTGGATATGTGCGGCTCATTCCCTGCTCCAATCAGAACCAGCAATTTGAATTTCGAAGATACGTTCTTCCTACCGATAAACGAATTAAATTTATGACAGAAAAAAGTAGATATGTCCCTGTCCCAATTCGAGAACATATTGTATTATCGACATCCAGTGGTGACGTTTTCGCCATACTGGAGTATAGTGGGATTCTTCGTGGAATATATAGGAGAGATAAAACTCATGCGCGAATAAAAATAAATATGATCAGCGGCGAAGTTGATAATTTGACTCCAGATGAAATAAGGGATTGTCAAGTAGGCAGGAAGAACCCAATCACGCTTAAAAATTTTATTAAAGCTTCCTCAAATCACGATTCACTGCAGTTCGAACGAAATGCCGTTGGTGAACGTATTGTTGGTTCGTCTTCTTCTGCGAGACAACATTCACCTGACCAGACTTCTCTTCAGGAGCCTTCTCTTCGTGCTAGGTCCATATCGCCTCCGGGCAGGCCTCCTTCTCATGAAGTACTTGGATATCCACTTGGAGAACTTGGATATATTCGTCTTATTCCCCAGACAAATCCGAACCGGCAGTTCGAGTTTCGAAGATATGTTTTTCCTGATAACAAAAAAATCAAATTAAAGCTAGAAGGTCATAAATATGTGCCCGTGCCAACCCGAGAACATATGGTATTATCAACATTCAGTGGTGTCGCTTTTGCAATTTTGGAGTATAGTGGGACTCTTCGTGGAATGTGCATGTTTCATACAAAATATTGGAGAATTAAAGTAAACATGATAAGCCGCGAAGTCGACAAAATGACCGCCGAAGAGATGAGCGAATGTCATATAGGCAACCAGTACCCAATCTTCCCACGTTGGTTTCGTGAAGCTGTTTCGAACGAAGATTCTCTACAGTGTGTGTATCACTGATTGAATAGAAAAAAGATAAGCTAAAGTATAATATTCTATGTGATTCGTAGTCGGGTCAAAATTTGATTAAAAGATTTAAATGGCAATGTATTATGGTTATCAAGGCTTCTTTCCTTTTACCTTTTGCTAATTCCCATAAGCTCACTCGAAATGTTTCTCTTCGAATATTCAAAATTTAGAGAGTTGCGCGAGTTTGAGTTTTCAGAACCGAATTTTCATGAAACACCATATTGCCTATACCACTCACAGAATTTTAATTATCTTTTCAATTGTAGCGTATAATTCATACGGATTTGGGTGCAATTCGAGAACAAACGAAAATTCTAAGAGGAAGAGAGAAAAATGTTACAAAAATTTGTGATTCAATTTCGCGCTCAAAAAAGCACTTCTGATTTTTTTTCTACATGTGGAAAGTTCGATTGCTCGATCATTCTCTGTATCTAAAGCAAAATTAAAAGACACTTTTCAACTTCCGTAGACATTCATTTTTTCGTCTAGTCGCGTAGCCCCATTATGCACGCGCGACGACAGACACCGTTATGCGAAACCAAATAACATAGTTAACGATAACTGGTAGAAACCATGTTCTAACTGATTTTAGATCCCGTTTTCTCAGGAAAATTTATTACAGAATTTGCAACAGATATGTTGAAGTGATTTTGGAATTATTATTGCTTAAAATTTCATGACAATAAAAATGATAAATATATGTTGATTCTTTCCCTGATAAATATATCATTTAAATTAATTTATATTATAATAATTCATAATATGCATTGGCATGGAAACAGACGTATTTCCATTGTCTTGTTTTTACAATCGAAAAGAAAGTGCGCACCCTGTAAGAAACAAACAATATTGTTATAAAACATTTTATTGCAACGTGTGTAGTATCTCCATAAATTTAATTTGTTTATTCCTAATTTTATTTTTGACGATTTTCAACTGAAAACATACATCCTAGCGTAAAGTGGTATGGAACAAATTTTTAAAAATAATTAAGGCGAAAAATTTTGTTGATCAAAAAGTTATTGTATCTTGTTTCCCTCTTCCGAAACGGTTTCATGTTTTCCGCCTCTTGTGTCGTTTTTCTGAAAGTTTAGCTCTTTTATTTGGGACCTTTCTCCAATTCATTTTTCTAAAGTTTATATCGCTTGTTCGAAAATCATATGTTCTAATTGTTAACGTGGCTCTTCCACGAACAACTCATGCTATCAGAAAATACTTTTTTAAAAATGTGTAGCTTTTTTTTCGATGACCAACTGTAGTCTTAATATTTTTTCCGTAACTTGCGACGTTGGTACAAAATTTTTATTTTTTTATTACATTCTTATCAGAAAAGGTTTGTGTAAAATTCGACCCCCCCCCCTTCCCGTTTTTGTGAAATGTCCACGTTTTGAAACATCTTTAACTGGAGATACAGGTCTTCGCGAATGTGTCTGTGTGTTCGTGTGTCTGTAGATGTTTATTTTTTCAACACGATAACTTTCGGAAAAATTAACAGATTGGATTAGCCTTTGAAATTCTTCCTCAGTGCCCTAAGGCCTTAAGGTGAAGTCTTTTAGCCAGCCATTTTAGATGAAAATTCATAAAGTTAGAGCATTTTCATATTTTTGAAACCACTTTTTTCAAGGTTTGAAAACTCTCTGTAAAGTTACTAATTGTTCTCAAAGAGGCGAATAGTTCCTCTGCAAGTCATTTTTTCATAGAAGAAAAATTAACATGGTTACAGTACTTACAAACATAAAAAAACAAACGAGAATGAAAATTTTAACCCAAGCGGGGCACGACGTGAAAATAAGTCTGGAAGAGAAAAACGTTGCTCTTCGAACAACCTACAAGATTGTCATGAAAACTTTTTGAATTTTCTTGAAAAGTCAAAAATTCAAATTTAGACTGCCCAAAAAAATAATGAAAAATCAAAAACACCATTTTGCGATCAAACTATAGAAGATATGAAAGAAGATAAACAGAAATAAATATGTATTCAAAAAACGCCTACAAAATTGTCATGAAACTCTTTTCCATTGGACGTGTAGATTTTTTTAAACGTAAAAAATAGCATTGAATATAATTTTTTTCTTCTCGTACCTGGATGAAGGCCGAGAATGTCTTCGCCCGCTACAATTATAAAAGTGCGGTGGGACTGACGTTATAACAAGACACTACTCTCTATGAAGACTAACTACCTAATTTGGACCTGATTTCGACTCGCAAAGTGAATTTCATGCGTAAAGGTGGTAGTTTGGCTTACTCTAACACTTTAAACAGTGAATGATGTAAACAATAAAATAACCTCGAAATATACTGAATGTTTGATTGGTGAATGGCATGCACACGATAAAGGTGAAGGTCAAGTTTCAGGCGATGATGTCGGCTGATGTAGGCATAATGTGGAAAAGTTCCCATTTTGGACAAAATCGATTGCGAAGCACGAGATACGTGATGAATATGTGTTCGTAAACCCAAAGGAGCTTCAACAAAAGGGAATTCATAATCACCAAATTACAGTTTCGATTCTTTGACCTTTAGTTTTAAAAGGTCTGTGCACGCGAACCAACAGTGGCGTGACCTTCTTTGGGTGCTGAATTTTTGTTAATTCATCTTTTTCCGTATCTTGCCTAGTTAGACCACAAAATGAAATCATTGATTTTTAATTATTTTTTGTGCGATCAAAATTTGAATTTTGGATGTAATGCGGAAATATGCTTACGGGGGGATGGGTTTAAGCATAGGGAATATTATGCTTACTTAATATTTGAACAGTCATATCGTGCGTTGTTTAGCTTAAAATGTTCATTCTCGTTTTTTATTTTTTTATTTTGAGAATGTTATAACTCTGATAATTTCCTTTATATCATAAAACGCCGTAAGGATCAATCATTCAAGTTCCTGAGTACTACAAATATCCGTACAAAGAAAGCTCCAACTTTAGGCATTTTCATCCAAAATAGCTAATTAGCGAACTTGATCTTTCTTTTCGCTTCCTCAAAACGTGTGACAAATTGCAAATTGCGATCTTTGGATCTCTACTTGAACTTATTGCAATTAGGTACATTAGCACTTAATCGAAGCTTGGGCCAAGTTAACTTGTGATGCCCCTTGGGTGCCGTTCAATTTGATCTACTCGTCGAAACTTCTTGATGGCCTCCACGCTGCCACCAGAAACACATTACGATCAAGTAAGTTGATAATTGATCGAATTTATTTCCAGAGAACGACCTGCCTCGTACAAAGACTTCTTGAGAAACGTTAGCGCCCTACTATTAACAAGTCAAGGAAACCACGGATGGAGCTCAACCCACGGCAGAAAAAGGCCCGTGCAACAGAACGACGCTACGCGGCCGAGCTCCAGGAATGGCGAAAACCTAGTTGTTCCACCGCACTGATAAAAAAAAGAGGAACTTCAGCCGCTAATCGGAGCAGCTGCTTCTTCTTCTCGGACGTTCTTATCAACCGAACGGACTCGGTGAGCAATTCAGGACCTAGACACGCCCGCCACTCAACGACCTGCACCGCCCTCATCAGACGAGCATCCGTCGTACCTTCTATACATCCAGAGGACACCAAGTTACTTCGCACTCAAGGTTGCGTGTACCTCAAACCCCAGAACCCATCCTCTCATCCTTCCAAGAGCTCCTAATCGTCGAAAGCTATTACCCCTTTCTCAAGAATATACATATCCTATTGAGACGGTCCGTTCTATGTTCATAATTAAAATGAAATTATAAAGTCACGGGCGAACATTTGTATTTGTACGCCTCTGATTCATTAGTGGACAAGCAGGTGTAACGAGGGGAGGATTCAAGAAATCATTCGATCATACGATCGATTGCACGCGCCATCAGCTGATAAGTAGGGGTAGCGTGGGACCAATGCACTTTATAAAAATCGATCCCAGTATCGGTACCAATGCCTTCCGACTCGACCCTCTGCGAGGAAGGAGCCTCTCTTAAACTATCATTGGTCCACCTGTCATTGAAGACAGAAATTCACATTCAAAGCGTCATTGAAAGGACGCCACCTCTAACGGATTCTCCGGGATTATTCAAAAGCTTCGTTTACTAAACAATCCCAATTCATAAGAATTCGGATAGTTAGACGTAAGTTTTTGGGTTTCAAGATTTGTTGATTTATTTTATTAGAAGAATGAGAATTTAGTGTGTGCAATTTTTATTGTAACGACTTTGAAATCCACATATCTGTGGAGGCCTCCTTGTGCATGATCGCATTAACTATTGAAATTGAAATGGGAAATTTTACTTCCATTTTTAAAAAGAATATGGAACCAGAAAATAATTCGTAACGACTTTGAAATTTATCATATGATAAAGACCTCGTTGTGTGAAGAAAATTTTCGTTTTTCAGTTAAGTTTGGAGGAGAATCCTACTTGATTGTTTTTATAAGAGAGCGTTTTCTGGATTGATTTAATTAATTTTAAAATACGCAATCACCTCTCCCTTGAGTGAATCCGCAATATGTTATTCGTTGTTTTGAAGTAGACATTGAAAAACTCAGTGAAGTTTTTAATTGTGAGAATTATTCTTGGGCAATCTTAGTTTGTTTCACGTTCTAATTTATTTATAAAATGTTTAGGGCTAGTTTTAACGTCCTATCAGTATTGGAATCAACTTTTATAGTTGGTTGAAATTTACGGAACAGGAAAAACTAAAGGCAAATTGAACGAATCTCTCGATGAAAATAAATATCATTGAGATAAGTTTGAAATGCAACATTACCTTTACTAAAAATTAGTATAAGTTTTAGTAAAATTAAGATCTTGAACTAAAATCAGCCCACTGCAGTTATAATTATATTAGGAAAATTTATAAATACAAAATCGATCCCCGGTTAGAGAAACGATAATGTTACACTATCCTTAAAGACTGGAATATCCTTCTCCTATCATAAGTCCCACATCCCCTCCGATACTTCCTCTTTCTCAGCTCCGGGGAATGTATTACTTTGCAAAAGCTATAACAAATAACTTCCAATTGTACTATATACACTTCTCTCAATTAGATGCTTAGGAGCCGTCCATGAACTGCGTTTGGGATACTTCTTCGAAAATTCGATCATTTCTTTGAAAATACACCTTTGCAGATAAATATTTACTTATTTGGTTACAAATTCAATTATTTTGTTAGAAATGTAATTATTTTGTTAAAGGTTCAACGGACAAGATTGAGACATCTTTTCTGGTCGAAGAAAAAGCAAAATAAACGTGTCATCCGCATTTATCTATTGGCTATGTAACGTTCGAGGTAGTGGGCGGGGGGGCTTATGCAAAAACTAGCTTATTAACAAGGGGTGATGGAGAGTCAAAAATAGCCGAATCATGATTAGGATAGTTCAGAACATTTTTCTTCTGAATACCAAGTCGCACTGTATCTTAAGGGGGTAGTCTGGTAACTAAATTTGAACAAATAGATTTTTTTTCTTACATATTCCGGAAGTAAAATATATTGAGAGTATATTGTAAAAATTTTAGACTGAAATATGAAAAATTCACGAAGCTACAGCACATAGTCGAGAGCGCTTCGTAATTGCGCGCTGTAAGCCGCACAACAGTAGCAAACGATCGGAAGGCAACGTTTGACGATTCTAAAATAGCCAGATCGAGTCGTAGGGCAGAACAAGTTGCTGTAAATGATCCCTATAAGGAAACGTAAGGTTTGCTTGTATGCACTAGGCATAGCCGATGAGTGTAGGAGTTTCCCAAAAAAATCTGTTATTAAAGCTAAACGCGTTTTTCTCAAAAAAACGTTTTTCCGCTCGGCCCGGGTAATTCAAAATATTCTATTGAACCGATCAAGCTGAAATTTTAACACGTTGCCCGATACATCAGTGGCTATGGCGGAAACCGGGACCTTTTTTTCTGTTCGTCATTTTCTGATTTATAGCTTGATTTTCGCGGAGAAAAGTTGAAAAAAACGTTGTATTTTTTTAGAAGTCCGCCATTTTGTTATTTTTCACTCAAAATGAAAAATCCTAGTTCAGACCAGAGTGGCAAGCCTACAGAACAATAATCAACATATTTTTTTTATTCAGATGCCCTGAAGTGGCCCAATCACCCGGACCAGCCATATACCTTTTTTTGCTCACGTTGTCCGTAAAAAAAACCTAAAACAATTTTGTAAAAAAAAAAATTCAAATTACCCAAAAATCGAGGTTATAATTCGTAGAGGACTAAGTAATATTGAAAAAAGACAACGTCCATATGTTATTATATATTTATAATCTTGTTTAACAAATTAAAAAATGATTCAATCAGCCAGTAGCTAATCAAACAAATTCATATAAAACAAATAAAGAATCAAAACTCATAGGATGCTATTTTTAAAGAAAGGTCATCAGTAATTCCGAAGATGATGAAATATTTCGAATGAAAAAAAATGCGTGAAAAAGTGTGGATGATAGAAGAAGTAAATTTTGAAATTTTGAAGAGCTTGGTAAATTATCCGTGTGTAAATATGAATAACATCGTGAAATCAAGTGCATACCAAATAACAAATAATCTGTTCAATTAGACCATTTTTTCCATGTGTACTTACCAACGAAAAGTGCCACCAAATATATTATTATATTTTTATAATATTCATAATTTTTATAATTTATATTATTATATTTTATAATATTGTTACTAAATATTTATACACTGGAATTTTGCATGCAGTAACCTTCAAAACGAGGAAAAAGTTTATTCATCTCTAGTGGGAAACGCGTCTACAAAAAGTTGTTCTTATCAATGTTTCACTGTCAGATTCCAAAGACGCTCTGATTTTGAAAAATAACCTTTTTTTTCTCCACTGAGTTGACGGAATGGTTTGTTTGATATTGTTTGTTGGATTTGAGAAGAATATTCGTTTGGTTCAAAGAAAGAACTGGCTCAAGTTGAAGAAATAATTCATTTTATTTTATTACTTGAAAAACAGAGAATTATTTCTTCAAGTCAAACAAAATGATTTTTTGTTGTCTTAATCGAAATTAGAGGGATTCCGCGAATAATAATGTGAAATTCTACTAATTCATCTAGAGGAAAATGAGTCAGTAGAGAAGTTGGAATTATTGGATTTATGGATGACCCCTAATGAGATTAGTCAAAATATTTCCAAATTCGGTGGAAGGAAACAAGTAATTGCTTTGTGACAATATGTGGATTCACTTAGGGCTGTATCTATGAATTAAAAAAGGTTCTCGAGATGGGAAACGTCACACGTAAGAAAGTTAGATAAAAAAGCGGGATTATAATATTTAAAACTCTATTGAAAGAACAAGAACGCAATATTGTGAAACTCATAAATGAGTTACATCACTTCCAACCGCAGAACGCATTTGCAAGTCATTGCTTCAAAGTGGAAAACAGGAATTATTTACACGCTTAATCTATTTGATCTTTAACTTCACACGTTAAAAAGAATAATGAAATTCACGGGTACCATTTTATATCGAAAGCAATCTGAGGGTCAGAAAAGCGACGGAGTAGGGTGGTTAAAAAAATTTAATATTTTAGTTTCATGCTGGTGGTCAACGGTGCCCCGAACTTGGTTTTAACATGGAAAAAATGATTATTTTTTTGCTTTTTGAAATTTTAGTTTTTATAGAAACTCGAAGTGTTGGAAATTATTCAAGAGAAATAAGTAGAAAAACACTTTTTGGAGTCTTTCGAATAACTTTTGAAGGTCTGGCAAATCTTACGCGAAAGTTTAAAGACTCGTAGAGGACTTACCAGCGAAGAATTATAGGTATGACTCATATGAGTTTGCCACCAAAAATGTTATCCCTGCATCCAAAAATGAGGATGGTAGTAGATCAGGGAAGACCTGGATATCAGAAAAAGTCAGGGCATTTTCCTACTCAGGTGAAGTCAGGTATTTTGAAGAAAATCATGCACAAATCTAGGACTTTCTATAAGAGGCACTTTAGAGAACTGTCAAGGGTCATAAATGTATTCAATAATTCATTCAGTTAAAAATGTGAGTTGAAACTTTTGAGTTGAAAATTCATCTCTTTTATTGAAAGGTTACTTTTTTATTGAAAATCCATATTTTTGGGTTGAAAATTCAACTTTTTTATACAAAATTCATTTTTTGTATTGAAAGATCCGAAATTTGGACGAACCTTTTTTCTCCATTGACAAAAAACATTAGTTTGTTGAAATATGTATTTTCGGTTGGTAAGGTTACATTTGAATTCAATCGATTGTAAGTATCACTTCATTTACTTTTTTATTTATTTTGTTACTATTATTGTAAATCTCGTAAGTGCGTTATGTAGTTATTTCAGTAACGAAGTCAAGCGGATAGTTATTAATTATTAAAGTTGTTTTCAGTTGATTCAAATTTCCTTTTCATTTCGGTACGTCATAGACATACCCTTTATATAAAATAGGTGTGAAATCTAATAATTCCTGAACTCTTTTTTCAACGTATTGCAAAAATAAATCAAAAATAAGTGGGGATAAATGTCAATCCATAGGGCAACCCGTTATAGAATTTATTATTGAAGGAAAAAACCATACCATCAAAAACCGTTCTGTTAGCAATAGACCATTAATTTTTCGTTATTTCTGTTCATTTATGATCAGTTTTTTTGAATGCCAGAAACAGTTATAAATTGACGCAGACTTGAAAGACCCTGGCTGTAAACGGAAGGTGGGAAAAATAAGTCTATAAACGGAGGGTTAATTCCATTCAGGAATATTTAACTCAAAAAAAAAAATATTTTTTCTAGCCCGAAGTCAGATTAAAATGTATGTAAGTGGTAATTACATTAAAAGCCAGTGTATTATGGTTCGTAAGGCGCCTTCCTTCCTGTGTTTTGAAAAAAGTGGAAAGGAGAAATACGTGTGAAAACTGCTTGTAAATTACCCCGCATTGTGCTTGAAAAATCTCCCGAAAAATAACCATAATTTTCTTATCTCAACTCAACTATCCATAACGAAACGGAACAGAAATCATGCAATGAGATAATTATATTTTAAATAAAGGAAATTTTTATTTTGAATATTATTTTTCACTATGGAAACGAAAACGATGTGTGTTATAAAAAAATTCTACGAAGTAAATTTATATACATTTTTGAGATAAATAATTCTTTGCTTTATATTTTATCTTATATTACAAGGTTCACCCTAATAATAGAATTTTCTATTCTTTAAGCAGCATTTTCAATTCATATTCTAGAATCGGTGGTCGAAAATGGCTAGCTATAACGAAATCAGTCTTCCCGTTCAGGCCTTGAAAACTGTACCAAAGGAAACTCCAATTGGTTAATTTTTTCGAAGACTGTCGTGTTGACATATCAGGAAGTCAGACAGAAACCGAAGTAAAAATCATTACTTCTCAATTTGAGATGAGAATCTCATATTTATAATTAAAGTAATGAAAAATGTGGAGTGATATCATTATCTGCGAAGGACAATCTTGAAACTAATAGTGTCATTATCTCACGTATGTGTGAGATAACGTTCAATTATGTAAATATTTCTCCTCTGATGACGCAATGGAATATTCCTCAGATAAAGTTTTTAACCAAATTATTCACTGAAGCATTAATCAGTTCCTTCCCTACTTCGCCAAAATGAGGATAGTATATGCATTCGTTTGCGCTTCAATGGTCATCGCTAATTATATTGGTGAATATAATGATATAATATATATCTATAATTCCTATTATCCACTATATAAAATTCAAGTTTGTACAGTTGTGGCTCGATACGCGCCACAACGTTACAGTGATCGACTTGAAAATGCATACATTTGTAGATTAGGCACTAAACATGGTTCCACCACGCGTCCTATCCAAACGTGTTCCAAAAAAATGTGTAGATCTTTTTGTAGAGCACAATTTTTGTCAAATCAGAATTTGTCGTGTCTTTCACAATTTGACTGAAAACTAGAATTTCTCATCTTTTATTTTCTCTTGCTTGGTCAAGATTTGAATTTTCGATTTTTCAAACAAATTCAGAAAGTCGTTGTAATAATCTTGTAGGGCTTCAAAAAGCAATATTTTTCTTTTCTTGAGTTTTGTGCATAGCGTGCGTTATTTGGCTAAAAATGTTTCCACGCTCTTTTTTTTTTTAATCTTGCCAAAGTGGCTGGCTAACGAATTTGACCTTCAGTTTATGACACTTTGAGAGTATACCAAAGGCCAATCCGATCTGTCAATTCTTTCCAAAGTTATCGTGCTGAAGGAACTAATAATCTACAGACACGCAGACACACAGCGGTCTCAAAACGTGGACATTTCACAAAAGCCAAGGGGGAGGGTCAAATATTACATAAATTCTCTGATGAAAATGTAAAAATTATGAATTTCCTTAGAAATGTATTCAAATATTCCAATTGAATTATTCACAATGATGTTAATATAGAAGGGGATGATGGTATATGTATATAGATTCAATACATGCATTTTTCATGTATCCAGAAAATAAAAATTGATAAAGGGACAAAACTAAAATAGGTTCTTAATCTAATTTTTAAACGAGATTTTAATTTTAGATATTTTTGCTTGACATAATAATAATTTGTAACCCAAAATGTGACTAAAATTCACTAAATATGAGTAACTTGTATTAATAATGTGTCCGATGTTCTTCTCTGTTGATATGATTGTTTGATAAGTTTTATTCAACACTAAAGATGGAGTAAAAAGATATTTGCCAAAGAATTGGAAATATTAAAATCTGTTCTTTTTATAGAGTGAGGATCCATTATATTCTGACTTCTCTTTTATTAGAGTCAATGTTATTCAGAATGCGCAAAAAAGAGCTGCTTTTTGTGTATCGAATGGAGGTGGTCATTTAATCGACGTTGTGTTCTAAAACTGATTTGAAATAAATGGTAAAGTATATCCTAAACAAATTTTGTTCATTTGCCAAAATTGGTTGAAAATTGTCATAGTTATTCAATGTTGAAATACCGAAGGTCTAAATGGCGCACCCTGTATGTGCCCTAGATGCTCGGGGTGTATATGACACGCTCTGCAGTTATCATCGGGAATATCTTGGCTCAAAATGTGGCGACGGTATGCTAGAGTGGAAATGACACCGTCTTGACATGTCAAAATGAAACCCTCTGTGCCCGACTCCAATCCGGATAATTTAAGGAAAGCACACGTCAGCTCATACGACATCGACTGATCCTCCACATTTCTGTCGAAGACGACGTGCATCCTCTTGTCGAGGAGCTCTTCGCGGAAGTTTTTCTCTTGTGCTCTCTTAATCCGGGCCTTCAGAAGTGAGTATTCAAGATGGATAAGATTTGATGCATTTTGCTCACCCCTGGCATTTAAGTCAAGGCCGAGTGTCTCAGCAGTCTCCTCCGCTGCTTTGTACAGAAACGCCCCTTTGTTCGCTTCTTCATGTTCCCTGAACATTTTAAGAAGAGGGTCTTGTCCATTTGCAACTAAATGTGCTCTACCCAGAATAATCCTGTTGTGAAGACATTCAAGACTCAGTATTCCGCGACCACCTAGGCGGCGTGAGATGCAAAGTCGCGGAGCAGAAGACTTAAGGTGCATGCTTTTGTTCATGTGCAAAACCTTTCGCGTCCCGATATCAAGGGATCTGAGCACGTCCTTCGTCCATGGAACCACTACAAATGAAAAGAGTACTACCGGGACGGCAAGCATGTTTCTTGCAGATACTTTGTTCTTAGCCGACGGTTCGGAAGACCAAATCTGCCGGATAAGACGTTTGTATATGCTTCGGAAAGTATGCTTTATAGATGTCACGTCTTGAATGCGGCTCTGTGGCACGCCCAGGTATGTATAGGTGTCTCCAGCGCTAAGGTGTCGTATAACGCTTCTGTCGACGAGGTCAGGGTCTTCGGAGATGCCATTAAGTTTTCCTTTCTACAAATTAACCGTGGCGAATTTCTATAACCCGAACTCCATTTCAGTCTCTTGAGTGTAACCTTTGACAATTTTTAGAGCTTGATGTAGTTTCTCTTTATTTCCAGCACATATCTTGAGATCGTCCATGTAAAATACATGAGTGACCTTATGCTTTCGATCTCCAGGTTTGCCCCAGAGGTACCCTTCAGAATGACGAAGTGCGAGAAAGGTGACACTGTTAGTGATCACACGATGTTTTCCAGATGAGATAGTAATTCTGGTTTTCCAAAGCGGCATTAATCTCTCTATGCACCTCACGATGTGTGGATGAACCTTCAAGCTTTCCAACAGGCAGATGATGAGTCTACGGGACGTTGAATCGAAAGCTTTCCGGTAATTAATCCAGGCCATCGATAGGAATCGCTGATAGGATGCTGCATCTTCACAAACACATCTATCAATGAGCAGATTCTCCCGACATCCTGCTACGCCTTTCTTTGAGCCGCGTTGTTCATACATCTCTCACCACACAGGTCCAATTGTCCGAAGAATCCTATCATTTAGGATAGCTGTAAAGGTCTTATACAGTGTGATCAGACAAGTTATTGGCCTGTAATTCTTAGGGTCAGCTAAGTTGACCGTCTTCGGCAGGAGCACTATGAGCACTTCCACCAACCACTCCGGAATACGCTCTTCCGACTTTAGATATAAGGTGGAAAATTCGGACCAGATGCTGGTGGGTTGAAGGAAACTTCTTCCACCAGAAGGTCTTGATATCATCTGGACCAGGAGCGGAATAGTTCTTTATGCCTCTTAATACGTTTTTCACCTCCTCGGTAGTGATAGGTGGGCATTCCTCCTCAGCTGTTATGAGGGCATTGTACAGCTCCTTGGAGCTATTTATGTTCTTTGAGTCTTCTTGAAGTGTATGTTGGACCTCGTAGACTTCTCTCCAAAATGCTTCGACCTCCTCTGGTTTGGGCGGATGGTCAACAGTAACTGGAGGGTCTTAGAAGAGTCGAGATGGGTCAGACAAAAACTGTTGATTTTCTCTGATCCATCTCTCCCTCCGTTCTAGACTTCTCTCAGCGTTAGATAGTACTTGTATCCTGTCAAAAATATGCTGCCTGATGGTCAGTAGCTTTGACTTGTTTATTGTGCGATGCCTGATCCACAGTTCGCGCGCGAACTTTCGAACCTTGGCAGTGAAAGTCCTGCCAGATTTTATGTTGTCAATTACACACTGAATGCGGGACGCGTACTGTCTTGCCCAGCCTATCTTTGTGCTGATTTGATGTACTCGTCTTTTGGTCTTATGATCAACCGTTGATTTCGTTTTACGGTTTGCATCTGTCAAAGTTCTCGCTGCACTGTATACACCACAATTGATAGTCCACAGGTCGGATTATTCGGAAGAATCTTCACCAAGCTCATCATCCAGTTCAGTCAGATATTTGGGCTTGGGAGAAACCTGAATGTTGATGTTTCTCCGAGTCCTGAAGCCCCTTTTTTGGAGTTGTTCGGCATGGTTTCGCAGACGCTGACGCGAAAAATGCGAGAGCTCTGGGTGTTTCTCGCACCACAGAACCTGCAGTCATGCCATATAACCTTCTCGCTCGGGGGCCATACTGGTATCGTAGCACTCTAGCAGGTCGTCATTGAGTTGATACATCCACCCAAAAGTATTAAGATTCCGCCGGTCCATCGCATTGACTCCTTCTTGATTGACTCCTCAACTCTAGGGTTGTCAGCATTGTTGTCCGACTCATTGTCGGGAGCCCTGCGCGTTCGATTGTTTTGAGACACCCCACCAAGGGGTTATTCCTTCGGGACCATCCCGTGACAATTGTCCGCGACTGCTTATTCATTATTGTAACTATATTCAGCAGAAACCCTTGGTACAGAGACCCTCTATCCGCAACCCGAAGACGCGTTCGGTAGCTCTGTCATAGGCGTTTCGGTTTGATTCCCAATG